>DWOZ01000085.1:0-12573 GCA_018251395.1 Choranthus vitellius
AGGAGGATACAGCAGTCTCCCTCGGTACACCCAGGATGTCAGCCGTAATAGGAGGGAACTGGAGACACCGGGAGCAGTTGATTCAAATTTTTGATTTAATGAATTAAATCAAATGTTTTGTGTATATAGATTGTAAACATGACTACGTGTAGGATAAAATAAACAACCTTTATTTATTCCATTCTTCAATAGTAAAACTTTTTATTTTCCTTTTATATTTTATACCTTCAAATTAGTTTATTAAAACAATAGATTTTAAGTAAAATTTGTATATGTATATACGCAAACCGGGGTAATGTACAATTAGGACTACATTAAAATTAATTATCAATTTTTCGTATAAATGTTAAAATCAATGTAAGCCTCGTTGATTCTGTGGAATAGATGAAACCCTTTTTTTACAAGTTTGTAGGGACACATATAAAGCACTTGGAATATATTTATAATATAACATTTATTTATCATATTTTATTACAATACATTTATCATAATATACAAAGTAATACGGGAATATTATGGAACAGCAAGGGCGATATCAATCATAATAGAGCCTTCTATATTATTCCTACGAAATCCGCAACCCATCCTGTCCCACCGTTGTTCATAGTAGTATGAAACGAGATTCTCACAAAGTTGTCAGTGCTGATGTAATCTGCAGGAATTTCTTCGCAATATTTGGACAGTGAATTACCACTTTTGTCCTGAAGTTCAACATAATTTTGATCACAAGATGCGCCCGAGCCCAAGTCGAAAATGCTGAAACGTAACATTAATCGCGTGCTTTTAGGCGTGTATAGCTCCCACTGGCAAGTAGTCTTCTTTCTAAATATATCTGGATATAAAGGACTCGTGATTTTACCTATGATATTATTTATTACTCCACCGCATCCTTGGCCCCGATCAGTGCTAACATAGTTCAAGTCATATGTAATGGCATTAAAACCATGCCCATGATTATGTAATAGTAGATAACGACCACTTGAAAATACTGGAAAATCGGTATAACCGTTTGATACTCTAAGCAGAACTTTTGTGTTAGTATTATTGCCATCGTGTATTTCCAAGAACACATCTTCAACAAAATATTCGGGATTGAGGTTCATGAAATAAATAGATATCGTGTGGTTTTCAGGAGCAGTGATAAGAGTATAACAATCTCGTTGCTGCCCTTCTACACTATAATCGTAAGAAGATTGGATTCTGCCGTGTGTTCCAGTGTAATTTCTACCACAAAATCCTAAGAATACTACTTCCATTCCAACTCCTCTGTGGGTTGTAACTGTTGGATCGGGTGAAGTTATTAAATTGATGCTTATACTTCCTTGTACATAGAAATCTACGGAAGTTAAAGGGTCACACAATTCATATTTGACTGGAAATTGAAATGTCTCTTCATAAAAAAAAGAATGTATAAAAAAGTCATCTTTAGATTCATTCATGATGAAATTTTGCCCTAAAGATATATTATGTGGTTTGGAATTTCCAGCAATAACAAGTATGTCCTTGTTGCATGTACCTTCGGTACTACCTTCGATATCTAGAACATGAATTGTAATTTGTACTGTAGTATATGATTGTAGACTAGTATCTAAATCGTATTTGCAATGCAAACCGCGTGGAATTAATCCACTTTCGTACCCAGGAGACGACCAGACCGTAGCATTGTGACTGACAGGGATAACGGTTCGACCGCATTGTGATCTTTTTGCTGTTAGTAATGCTTCAAAACCTGAACTATTTATTTCTCCATCGGTTGACAGTTGTATACTTAGTAGATTACGTGATGAAATTAATCTTGGTGGCATTGAGTGCCCACAATATCTCCCAATCAGAAAACTGCTTGGGTTAAGCCCATCTCTGATTTCTACGACATCGCAATCGCAATTACTGAAGCCTATGGCCGTTTGATTGACATTATCACATGGTGCTATGTGGAAGGAATTAAACTGGACTTCTATGACGTAGTTGACATCTGTCATTATCTCCCAGTGACAATCTAAGTAACTTTCATAAATTACATTTGCAGCTATAAGAGGGGATTTCAGGATTCGATTGGATCCTGATGTTAAATTGACACGGCCGCCACATCCAACTGATTTCGAATAACTGAAAAACACCTGAACTTTAAAACCTTTGTAGTTTAAACTGCTATCACTAACAAACTGTAAAACTGCTTTGTTAGTATTGCTTCTAATGGTTTTTGTTGTGTTAAAGTAACCACACATCAGAGCTAATCGTTTGCTCAAATCTGGTTTTTCGCCATCATATATCGCTATGTAATCGTTATAACAATCGAAATTGTTTTCCAACTCCACATAGAGAAATTTAAACACGACTATTTTGTTTATGGGAGCTTCTATTATCCAAGAACAGTTCATGTTACTATCATAAACTAATGAGTCTAAATCACTCGGCGTAATTAGAGTTGGTTTATTTACAATTCCACCGCATGAAAAAACGGTATAAGATATTTTAAAACCCTTTTTTTGGCTGTAGGAATCTGTTTTAAAATACAATTTTATGTTGTCAAAATTAATCAATGGTTTTGGCAATTCCTCACCACAAAATGTCTCATAATAGAAATTGTTAGGTCCGTTACCAATTATAGTCACATTATCATATTTGCAATCAGGATAGGTACCTTCAAGCACAAAATCTTCAAATTTGACAGATATTTTTTTCGAACTCGAAATTTCATAAAAACAATCAAGTTTACGAGAATATTCACGTGGATAGCCAGGACTATATATAAATTGCTCTTTGTCAGTAGCTATAAATTTTCCACCGCATATTGATTGCCACTGAGCTTTAAACCCGTCTAAAAATATAGCGTCATCAGTTCGAAACGTCACTTTCATTCTGTTTCCAGTAGAATTAAATACCTTAGGAAGATGACGCCCGCATATTCTGCCTATTTCAATGTAGTCATCGTTGTTCCAATCGTAAATTATTACAGCGTCCTTACTGCAGTTTGTGGTATCTTCTATAGCAAACCTATCTACGAACGCTAAAGATATTCTGTTGCCTACATCAGACTGAATATGCCAAGTACATTCCAAGTTATTAGGGTATCCTTTGGGATAATTTGGAGAAGTAAAAACATGATCGTACATTGTAATAATACCACCGCATTGATCACTGACAGTCCTAGCCATCACTTTAATTTTTGTGATATTTTGAGCCTTCGAATGATACTCAATATGCGTATACATGAAAGAAGTGCTGAGTGGGCTATTTGGCATTTGATCACGACAATAATCCCCTATCACAGTGGCAAATTCATTAAAACCTTGGCTCACTTGTATATATTCATCTGCGCAGGGCAATTGAAAAGAGCCTTCTAGTTTAATTTCCAACCGAATGCCGGCAGGTATCACAAGAATCCAACTGCAATCCAAAGAGTCGTTATAGTTTACTGGGACATTAAAAATATT
Source organism: Choranthus vitellius (assembly GCA_018251395.1). Taxonomy (NCBI): domain Eukaryota; kingdom Metazoa; phylum Arthropoda; class Insecta; order Lepidoptera; family Hesperiidae; genus Choranthus; species Choranthus vitellius. Next base: position 3,435 of record DWOZ01000085.1, read on the forward strand.
CGTTGTGTCTTGTCCTATATGAACAACACCTCCACAAGGTTGTCGTTTCCATTCCAAATAAAATTGGAAATTAGAATGATCGCTTTGTATCGCTGTTATTTGTAATGAAGTCGAAGGAAACCTATAGAAGATATCGGTATTGCTACCACACACAGTTTTAGACAACGGTACTTGTCCTACAGTGATAGCCACAACAGAATCCGTAAATCTACATACGGTTCTCTGCGGCAACGACGAATTAGTTTTGACATGAATGTACATTGTGTTATATTGCAATGATCTATTAGAATCATCTGAATTATCCATATTGGAAAATTTCCATTCACAAGTGTAGGGTTTATCAAATTCTGGGGACTTAATATGACTAGAAAATTCACTCAATACGCCACCACACATAATTTCTTCGTCGGAACTAAACTTTGCTTTAAAGCGATGGGATACACCTAATGGTTTTGCAAATAAGTACATTGCCATTTTATTTCCTGTAGACTCAATGTATTGGGGTACATTGTTTATATCGTCGCCAGGAATACGTTGAATAAGAGTTCGAAATAGCTTATCATTGAAAAAGCTTAATCTCTGAATATTTACGTTCATATCAATAATTTCTAATCGCACTCTGCGTTGGTCGTTTGGTACTACTATTACCCATTGACAGTAGCTTACTGTTGTATAGTGAGGGTAATTTGGAGTTGTTAAAAAACCCTCGGGAATGGTGATTATTCCACCACAAGATGGTCTTGACGAGTTAAATGTAAGAAGAAATCCTTTATTACGTGGAGATTCAAAGAATGTGCCTCGTTTGACATGTAATCTTATTATTACTTCGTTGGTAAACGTTACAATGGGATCTCTATCCATATTATCATCACATATAGTTTTTAGTATTGTAACATTTTTGTTCCCAGGAACAGGTTCAACGACCTCTACATTGGTACCGCATGATGATTCAGGATATGGTAGGTCAAATTCCTTAATTTGCAACTGGATAATGTGCCTAGGGTTAGATATGATACGCCACTCACATACTGTTCCATTAGGTAAATTAAACTCGGGATAACCTGGAGACGTGAGTTCACCGGCATCACCGATTATAGTTCCACCACATAAATCAATTGTTATGTTTGCCCTAAAGCCATCCCTTGGCTCAGCTATCTGAGTTATGTACTTGATGTGCATATAATTATTTCTTGTTTTAATAGTTCCCGAGTATGGTGTACAATAACGCCCTAAAAGCGGTGAAAACTCTGTGGAACCGTCTCTTATTTCCACAACCTCTTGGGAACAAGAATCATCACTCATTAAATCAAATCGATCTATAAAATCAATTCTCAAAACCTCTCCTGGTGGAGCATTGAATACCCAAACACATTCCGTGTATGGGATAGGTGGACCGTATGGATAATTAGGCGATGAAATAATTTCCCATTTGTGAAGGGAATCCAACTTGGAGGTAACGCCACATTCAATATTTTTCTCTTCATAACGCAATAGGAAATTTTGAAACGATAAAGATATCTGCGTTACATAAGTAATAAATACAGAGTTACTGGAAGTCACTATTTCCCTTCGACTTTCATGGTCACGACCGCAATATTTACCTAATAATGGTGCTTCGTTGGATTCGCCATTGCGTAATACGACGTAAGTATTGCATTCGTGCTCACTGTTAGTTATATTGAAGTAAATAAAATCCAGTATTACATTTCGACCAGGTCTTACTTTGACAATCCAGTCACATCTCTTGATCCGAGCTAAATTGTTTTTGACGTCTAACCACGTGGGAAAAATTGTCCCTGACGATTCTGTTATACGGCCTCCGCATGAAGACCTTATCTTAGCTTGAAAACCTTTGCGAGAGAGTGATGTATCTGTTTTAAATGTCACTTTTAAATAGGAAGATGTAAATGTAGAGTTTTGAATAGTTTCTGATAGACAAATATGCTCTTTTATAGGTAGCCATTCAATAAAATTATTTGATGAATAAACAGATATGTAATCAGCATAACAGGCTGGAGTGTTTTCTATCGAAATATCGAGGAATGTCAAAAGTAACTGTCGTCCAGGATCAGACTTAAACACCCACTCGCAGTTTAAGTTACTTTCATAACTATCAGGATAGCCTGGTGAGGAAAATACAGTTGTATTACTGGGTGATATTACTTCAGTTGTGTTTGAACCACAATTAACTTTATCTACAAATTCGTCAGTTTCAATTAACTTATTAGATTTAGTCCATTGTAAATGGAACAGGCATCCTGAATTTTCCATATCTAGTACTAACTTGATATATGCAACAGTTGATGTAGTTCTTAGGACTTTAGTCTCTGAGTTGCTTATTAATATTTCACATAATTTATCAAGAACCGGAGCCTCATCATCATATCCGTCGTATATAGCCAAATAACTGTTACACAAATTGTTCCGCTGACGTATCTCTAAACGATCTATGTTAATATTTACGGTACCTGATCCAGTAGTTGTGATGCGCCATGTATATTCACCAGAAGTTTTGTAGGAATGTGGATAGAGTGGAGATGTTATCTCCCCAGCTTCTAAACCAGTTATATCGTTACCATGGATGAATCCGTAATGAGCAACAAATCCTTTTCCGTAATTTTTGTCGTCGCTATGAAACTTGACGTATAGTTTTGTGGCTGTAGTAGTATTAGAGGGAATGTTAATCCCGCAATACACACCTACGAGTTCACCACCGCCGTTATTTTTACGCACTTCCAAGTAGTCCTCGTTACATCCTTCAGAATATTCTAAATCAAAGTTTTCAAATACTATATATACTCGGTTTCCTGGAGACGTACTAATTATCCATTCACAATCTGTATTCATAGGATATGAAAGTGGGTAGTTAGGTGAAGCTATATTCCCTTCTTCTGCAGTTAAAGTTCCACCACAGGCATTAGCCAATGATGAATAATGAATAGAAAATTCACCATCCAACATATTTTCATATGTGCCGAATTCAATTGTGAATGCGCTACCACGACTCACCAACATAGGTGGAATTGCATTACCACAATATTCGCCTACTAAAGGAGCAGTATAATCATTACCGTCAAACACCTTAAGAAACGATTTGGGACAGCGTTTATTAGATACGTCCCGAGGTATGGACATATGAGTTATTGTTAATTTTATTTTTTGTTCCAGTACAGGGGCTAATATGGTCCAATTACAATTCTTGGTGTTATAGGTAACATACTTGTCGTTTGTAATGATTCCATCATAGGTTGCATTAATTATGGCCCCACATGTCATAGAGAAAGTGGCTTTGAATCCTTTGGCAGTGCCGGAAAAATCTGTGATAAACTGAAGCGCTAATATATTATTTTTCGAAACTATTTGAGATATGTTTGTTCGTGGACAAATGTGATATGTGTAATTTGAATCATATAGATTGCCACCATCGTATATATTTATATAATCATCGCAATCTTCAACAGCTTCATCATAGTAAAATGTAGGTCTTCTGTATAAATCAAGTTCTATAATATTTAATTGAATTCTATGACTTACTGGCACTGTTATAATCCAAATACAATCTAAGTTATTGTCATAGTCTTGAGGATAGTTTTTAGAATGAATCAATCCTGATCTAGATTCTATATTACCTCCACAGTCTGTCGTAGAGTATGAATCAAACTTCGATGTAAAGTAAGCTTTATCACTCATAGACCTCTTAATAAACCTTACAAACATAAACTTACCCGTTGTTGATGCTGCATTATGACCATTATGACATGTTTTTAAAATAAGAGGGTAAGAATCACTTTGACCATTGTATATTTCTAAGGCATCTACGGAGCAGTTAGTTGATTCAGTCACAGAAATTTCCGTTATAGAAAGAGACAATCTTGAACCTGCCGGAGATTCAATTAACCATTCACATATAATCTCCCCGGGAACGAAGAATTCTCTCTCCAATTTTAAGGTACCAAACCGTTTCTGAACATGCCCCCCGCATCCATGCCTTACCCACTCTAGTCTAAAGCCAGTTCTTGGATAAATGCGACCTGAGACGAATTTAATTTGCAATAAATTACTCTGCGTGTGTATTTGTGTGGGGATTTTACTACCGCATAGTTTGTTTGTTACATTGGAATTTATAGGTTCTCCTGTTTGTATGTAATCCGTCTCACAATATCCATTTTGCATTCGTAATCTTCGGGAAGAAATAAATTCACTTACACGAAAATTATCAATAAAAATTGGATTCGCCGTAAGAGGGTAAAGGGTGTGATAATATGGTCTGAAGTTAGTAGGTATATCAAAATGTGTAAACGTCGCATTTATTTTATTACCTTTAGCCACAGTAATAGTCCACAGGCAACTCACATCGGTCGGATATTTGCTCGGAAATCCGGGACTTTCTATAACTCCGTAAGCACCAGTTATATTATTATTGCAGATGGTGATATAATTAAGTAAAAATCCTTTTCTATTCATTGAGAAATCCGAACGAAATTTTATAAATGCGTAATTGCTTGTTGTTTGTATGTTCCTGAGTTTTGGCACCATTTGACAGAATTTTCCAAGGCTAGCTGAGGTTGAATCTTTGCCGTCAAATATTTCTACGTAATCATTCTTACAATCTTCTATGTCCTCTAAATCTAAATCTGTGAACATTATCTGAATCTTTGAACCGCTGCTTGTGACCACTTTGTAAAAACATTCAGAACTTTCACTATAAGCGTCCGGATAATTAGGCGATGAAATGCTTCCAGTATATTCAGTTAGTGTCCCTCCACAACCAGTTATGGTGCCATCCCATTCTATTTGAAAGCCTTTTCCGGAAAGATAGAAGTCGGAATGGAAATATAGATAAAGAGAATTGGTGGTAGATATAATTTGCTTTTGAGGTATATTTCCACAATATTTTCCAATTAGCGGTGATGTATTTGAAGGTCCGTTTCTAACTTCTAAGTAATCGCCAAGATCACATTTATCACGTATTGGTCGTTCAAGATCAAAGTCAGTAATATTAAGTAGTATTTTTTGACCTACGGGGACTGTAATCTTCCAAGTGCAGTCTCGATTTGGTTCATACTTTCGGGGCCAACCTGGGGAAAATATATATCCATGGGTCTTAACATAAAATCTATCACAGTGAGTGTTTTGATCTAAAAACGCGTAAGAAAGAGAAAATCCATAACTTCTTATGCTGGTGTCTGACACGAATTTTATTATTAAACGATTACTTGAAATTGATAAACTAGGAGGAATCTTATCTCCGCAGTACTTTGCTAAGGTATTGTTTGTCATATCGATATCTACTTCAATTAACTCGACGTAGTCGCTGTAGCAGTCAGGCATATCTTCTAAATCAAATCTATTCCATGATATCATCATGTCCATTCCTTCAGGTGCTATTATTATCCAGGTACATGACTCATCGTTCTTGTATGAACCGCCTGACGTAGGGTAGTTAATTACGCCCGAAGAATTTGTGTGAATTCCACCGCATGTTATATCGATCGTAGTATAATTAGCATAAAATCCTATACTTGACATACTAATATCTGATTGGAATTTGAGATACATATAATTAAATGAGGATGTTTGAACCGGCGGGATTCGACCAGATCCACAATATTTTCCTAATAATGTAGCGTTACTATCCATTCCATCTCTCACTTCAACATAATCGTAAACGCAATCAAACTGAGTGCCACTTTCGATATCAAAATCTTGGAATGTCAGGATAATCGCCCTACCTGGTCTCGTGGTAATTACATATTCGCATAGTTTACTATTGGGGTAATTAAAAGGATAGCCAGGAGATTTCAAAACCCCGCTGTCACCTACACTTCTGATAAGGCATACACTTTCATATACTATCTTAAAGCCCTTTGAAGACATACTCTGATCTGTCACAAAGTGAACGAAAAGAGTATTAGAAGAGGATGTATAAGTTTTGGGGTAAATATTGCTGCAATATTTGCCAACAAGGCGCGAGTCAGACGTAGGTCCATCATATATTTTAAGGTAATCATATTTGCATGTAAAGGACCGTTCCAGCTGAAAAAACTCAAATTTAATACGAATTTTAGTATTTGGATCAGTTTTTATTTTGTACTCGCAATTCAAGTTATTCAAGTATCTATCGTTGAACGACGGAGATATAATTTCACCCTTATCTGCGGTATAATACCCACCGCATCCTGGAATTCCATCAATAGGAGCAAAAGCGATCTGAAAACCGTTTCCCGTGCCTTGTTCATCAGAATGAAAATGCACAAGGATATCTGAACCTGCTGACTGGAGTGGGGCAGGTTGGGTTGTGTTACAAAATTTGTTAATAATTGGGTCAGTGGTATGTTCCCCGTCGTAAATAGCTACATAATCAGAACTACAGTTTGTGTAACTTTTGATGTCAAAAGTAAAGAAGTGTAATTGAATTCTCTTACCTAAGTTGGTGGTCAAATGATAGTAACAATCGCGGTTACTTGGGTACTTGCCAGGCCAACCTGGTGAGCTGATATGTCCATGAGTCGTTGCATCTATCTCACCTCCGCATGTAGGTTTTACACTGGACCAATGAAGAGCGAAACCTTCTTTTGCAACAGTTCGATCAGATCGAAACCAAAAATATAAATTGTTATGGCTGGATAAAATGTGGCCACCTTTCGGGTAAGTATTACCACAAAAGCGTCCGATTAGCTGACTTGCAGAACTTCTGCCATCGTGAATTTGTAGGAAATCGTATTGACAATCGATGTTATCCTCCAAACTGAATTTACTAAATGTAACGTTGATGACCTTATCCGGTGTAGTATGAATTACCCAAGCACATCGGGCATTGTGGTTATAAGTCGTGTTCGATGTGGGATGTATTATACTGCCTTCTTCAGCATCTAACACGCCACCGCATGGTTTTGAATGAACTTGGCAAGCAACTCCAGAGAACAATGCTGTACACTCGCACCTAAAACCCATTACAGATGATATATCTTCTCTGCAAGAACCGCCGTTAAGACATGGGTTGCTTGAACATATATTGTCGTTAATATCACAATGTGCACCTTTATACCCTTTAGAGCAAATACATGTGTAGCCTGTACGAAGAAAATGACACTGTCCATTAGGTCCACAAGGATTTTCTTCACACCCACGGGTAACGTTATCACTAACTGGAACGTAACAACCGTGAATTCCTATACCATTTCCAATCATTCCATGTGGACATATGCATCGGGCTATCGGTAGTAGTCCAAGAGATGCGGTATCAACGCAGTGTGCTGAAGGATGACATCCACCGTTGTTTGTTAAACACGATCCTCTGAAAGTGCATGTTACGCCATCCCCTTCGAATCCTGATGGGCACGTTCCGCAAACCCGAGATCCAATAGTATTGTGACACGTTACCATAGGACTCATACTACAACCACCGTTAGGAATAGTTGAACATTCATCAATGTCGTAGCAAACGAAACCATCACCATCGTAGCCTGCAGGACAGCGGCCACAGCGGAAAGAGCCGGGTAGATTGATGCAATCCACCTTAGGGTTGATTGAGCAGCGTGGACCTTGACTTGAGTCGCACTCGTTTACATCAGTCAAGCACGATACCGCAGTGCCGTTCGTGGTCCAGCCTTGATCACAAATACATTTGATACCTTCTCCGGTATCGGTTTTTATGCAAGAACCATGTCCACACATTTCGTAGTCACCTTGTTGACAATCTTTTGCTTTCCTCGTGCAGTGTAGACCGAACCATCCGGATCTACAAATGCATTCGTACGTGCCAGGTCTGTTGATACACGTCGCTCCATTTTGACATCCCAAATCAGTTCCAGCAAAGTTGCGACATTCATTGACGTCAGTTTCGCAGTTTTTGCCTTCCCAATTCGGAGGACAGAGGCAATGGTAGCCATTTACTAAATTTAAGCATGTCCCACCATGTTGGCATTGTTGAGACTGGCACTCATCTTTGCTGGTATACATCAAAGCTTGCAGAGTGGATACTCTGTTTTGCAACCTATTGACTTTTCTAGTCAGAACACGCGTAATATTCTTTTGTAGACTGGCAACTAAGACTTCTAAACCGTCCAACCGCTGCAATATTGAATCACGAGGAAAATTCGTGGTCCCCCGATTCGGGTCAAACGAGGGTTGATCTACAGTCGTGTTAGAAATACTTAAACGAAGTACATTAATTTCGCCTATGAACACGGTAGACAGCGGTCCATTAGGTCGCAAGTAGATATTTTTGTCAAGGGCTGGTTCTAATATAAGATCACCGTTTGAACTTTTGATCTTGGGACGATCTTTGTACTGTTTACAGTCCGATTCCACTAAAAACACTACCAGCATAAAGAACGATATTGACAATGCAGACATGGCTGATAGCGATATGTTGTTCAGCCGACATTTCACAATAAACTACATATAAAATTAATCTCTGACTGTACGACTAAACAGATTGTTTCGCCCCCATATTAAATTACTTTCAAAAGCCATCTGGTGTAAGATAAATTTTATGATTACTGTCATTTAGTATGCAGAAAGTATTGTTGTTATCCCATTAAAAACATAAATGTAAAAAAGGAAAGTCAAGTTCAATACAAAAATTGTACTTGGTTGTGGACTTCGCCGCAAAAAGAATGGAGATCTAAATGAGTGCCAAGATCTATGCAATAATTCCTATCTATGTAATAATTCCTTTAATTTTGATAAAAACTAAACAAGTCAAATTTATCTTGCTGTAAGATCTCATATTTTTATGTAACAGCTATTGTTTTAGGTATCCAATTAAGCAAAGAAATAGAGGTTAATCTCCATTCTTTTTGCGGCGAAGCCCATAACCAAGCATAATTTTTGTATTGAACTTGACTTTCCTTTTTTACATTTATGTTTTTGATGGGATATCATTAGTTTTTATTAAAGAAAACGTGGTGCCACGCGTTATAAAATAATATAGGGGATGAAAGTTTGTATAAATATCCTTTTAATATTCGTTTGTATAACACTTCAAAAGCTAGTCATTTATATTGTACTACAAAGAAGCAATTCGTTTAATTTGTAGTCTTAAGCTTTATCAAAACTAGCCCACATCATTGTTTTGAAAATAAACTTTGATCACTACAAATAAGATTCATTTTGATTTAGTAACAGTATGTAT
>DWOZ01000086.1:0-12546 GCA_018251395.1 Choranthus vitellius
TTAAGAATGAACCTTATTTAAATGCCCTAAAACTCTTTTTTAAACGTGATAAATATAATCTCCTCTCCATTCCGGTCTGTATAAAATACTTAAACATGGCTATAGTTATTTTATTACCAATTAATGTAAACGAAGAATTGGGATCGGAAACTATTTCGCATAAATTAATTCGTATAGGTAAATTTAACTTACCATCAGGTCCAATCATACCACCCAGGCGCCCGCAACTAGTTTGCCTATGCAATGAACCATAGTGACTTGGATAACTAGAAATGTCAGTGCTTCTTGATAGAGAGCCAGTTAGCGCATCCGTAGACTGCGGTGGAGCGTAGTCTCTTGAATAATCCACATATGGAACATAACCATTTTGGCCTTGATTCTGTCAACGAAATAAAAGATTTGAAATTTCATAGAATACTGGAATACTTGATTTTTAAAATGGGAACGTGTAATTTCACTGTAGATTCAACGCAATAATTAGCCTCTAAATGACCGGTATCCTTGTGATTAAAGAGGCCCCAACCACACTACCATACTTCCCCAGTTCGAATCGGTATCTTGAATCATCGGTTTTTGAAAAAAGATTATCATTACATAATTATATTTAAATTTGTTATGGCTAGTTAACTATGATTTTATTCCTCGCAATCCATTAAAATTAAACTAAGTACGAAGTTATGAAAATGATTAAATTGAAAGATCTCTGGAGGCAGTCGGATTGTAAAAGTTTTATTAAAAATTAACATTAAATTTACTTCTACTTTACAAGATTCAGTGGTATCGGATTAAACTCCATCATAATTCCAAGTCACGTTTCGAATTATTTCTCAGAAGCCAAATTTACAAGTTGCCTTATTTTACAGTGCCCTTTAATTTAAAGTTTTGTAATAGAACTGACGTCTTGACTTTAAGAATTTGAAGGTATTAATAGAAAACATTTAATAATCATTTGATTTACCTTCTACTTAAACTACTTCTATGAAGTGAAACAGCAAAGCAGCGTAGCGAAACGAAGCTTGGTTAGCACGAGCACCTCTAAATTTATTAGTAACTAGAAATTGCCCTAGCTTCGCGTCGGAACATGATAGGATGACAACTATCCATCCAATAATCCTTCTCTGTATAAGCTACAATCATGCTAAATTTTATCTAAATCTGTCCAGTGATTATTGCGTGAAGCTCGAACAGACAGACAGAAAGACAATAAATCCAAAAATATTGTTTTGGTCTCTATATCGATAACAAAGCGAACCTGCATGAAGATTTTCAAAAAATATTTAATGTACAGAATTGATCCTGTTACAGTTTAATTATTAAAGCAAGGATTGAAGGATAACGTAACGAAGACGCACATCCAAGAGTTGACCATAAAGTTCTCTAAGATATACATATGCACGTAGCCTCCGTGGTGGACTATGACCTCTCGAGTTGTGATATGAAACCCGAACCTACTAGTGAGGCAGAGATGGATTGCAAAGATGAATCGTTAAATAAGCAGATGAGTTTTATGGTAGGTAAGGATCAGAGTAGTTTATATACAGCACCATTGCCGTTGCGTATGCGCTCAACAAAAATGGATCTCAAACCGTCTCGTTATGCGATTGGATAATACAGATGAAACAAAAACTAGTGCTTTCTCATTATTGGCTTAAACTTTTTAAGATTGATATCTGTGACTAAAAAGGAAGAAAAAATGTGTGATTTCGTTTTCCAAACCGAACATTAATATGTTGTTTTACGTACCTTCAAATGCAGGTTATTTATAGGATGATTGAAATCTCCACTGTATCGCTGGTACTGTTTCATTAACTCGTTGTCGTAGCCCGATTCTGGTAGAGGCACTGGCCCAGCCAGAGGAAGGCCTAAGTTAGTTGTGAGGTGCAGAGTTGAACGGAGCTCAGATTCAGAACCAGGGTTTGATAGGTCCTGAACAAAACATACATTGGTTACTTAAGAAGAAGGTATCCATCTCCGCTTAATTAATATTAAGTTATTTTTGTTATAATTATTAAGTTAATTAAATCTTTGCCACTGACAATACTACAATTACAAAAAGTCTATACGCCTTGTCGCGTCAAAAATCGCACCCCATTAGCTTTATATTGGTAATATGGGGTACAAATGTTTCATATTAATATACATTACATTCCCAGGGAATCCCAGGGCGCGCACTTCCGACTTTTCGAAGTTATGTGCGTTTTAAGCATTTAAATGCCACTCAGTGAAGGAAAACATCGTAAGGAAACCTGCATGGTGCAAACTCATTGGTGTGTGAAGTCTGCCAATCCGCATTTGGCCAGCGTGGTAGACTATGGCCTTAACCTTCTCACTCAGAGAAGAGACCTATGCTCAATAGTGGGCCGTGTTGGGTTGAAATGATAATGACATATAGATAAAACTAAACCGCGGAGAAATACACTAAAAAATACTAGCGAATTTGTTATGTATGTCAAATATGTATATAAAAAATTGTCATTATAGATTAATTATTGTCCTAAAATAGAGAGTCCATTAAGTATACATATATTTTATTCAAAAACGTAATTTAACAGAATAAGAGACCACTTATTAATATTTCATAATATCTGATACAATAAAACTATAAGAGAATCGAAATTTCTACGGCAATTTCAAAAATAAACTAAATTTACAAAATAACAATTATAACATCGTTTTAAGTTATGTAAAGGATAATAAATAAATATTTAATTTTACAAATATTTACGTTATTTGTACTTAATTACAAATTCTTAGAAGTATAATTATTTTCTTAGAACAATAAGAATAAAATGCCTCATTTTCTGTAAATAAACTTCAATTACTAAAAATGGCAAATATTATTACAATCTCCTTTTAAATTTGCTCTTCAGCAGTTTACTCACCGAATCGTCTAGACACCCATCAACAAAATTAATAGCAAAGTAACTAGAGCACTAACGCTTCATGTTGCAGCCATTTTGAACAATATTATGAATATGAAAGTAACGCTAATATCAGTAGTCTGCCTTTCTGTTTGTCTGCCTGTTTGCCTGTTTGCTTGCCTGCGTGTCTATCCGTCAGTCTGTCTCTTTGTTTATCTGTCTGTATGTTACGCTTTCACGCCTAAATCGCTGAACTGATTGTGATGAAGGTACAGAGACAGACTAGAACTTGAGAAAGAAAACAGTATGTCGTGTCTAGTCGTGTCGTGTGGTGTCGTGTCGTGTTGTATTGTGTCGTGTCGTGTCGTGTGGTGTCGTGTGGTGTCGTGAAAAAAAAGCTTGAGCGGTCGAAACAGAGAATGAAAGTTTGTCTGTATGTTACGCTTTCACGTCTAAATCACTAAATTGATTATGATGAAGGTACAGAGACAGACTAGAACTTGAGAAAGAAAACAGTATGTCGAGTCTAGTCGTGTCGTGTGGTGTCGTGTCGTGTGGTGTCGTGTCGTGAAAAAAAAGCTTGAATGAAAGTTTGTATCAAAGTTCGGCATTATCGGAGATACAACCATGAAATCTTATTTATGCCTTTGATAAGTAATAAATCAATATAAAAATTAACTTCCACCTGATTAGGGGTGAAAATAGTTGCGGACGTACTCGTAGCGGGCAAAAGGTAATACAAAATAACTATCATAATTTAACACATACGCGAAACATTAATTGTTTTCATAATTAAGTAACAATATTTTATAATAAAATAATAATATTATATAGTTTAAAAATAATAAAAACAAGGGCTTTTAAATTTTCGATAAAATATACTGAGTAATGTAATTCGTTAAATTACTACCCACTGGGCTTATTGATACTGTCTGCGAAGCAGTGTGTATGGAAGGGTGTAGGTTTAATACCCGGATATAGTAGACATTTCTGTCACAGATGAATATTTGTTCGCGGATTAAGATTAAAAATTAGAAGTGCGTACAGAATTTAAACCTAGGACCTCTCGTTGAAGCGACCAACGTTCAAACGACTAGACAATCTGCGTAGTGACCGACATTATTATCGAAGGGTGCACGTCAAGGAGTTGTAAACAAATCAACCTTATTTACAAAACGCTAAGTATCATTACTATCTCCACTTAAATCTATTTGCACCTCACTCGAACCATGACTGCCGTCTAGACATCCATCATCAGAATTAATCGTTTACTTAAGCTGTTTTTGTTTGCTAGATTTAGTTTGATTTTTGATTGATTTACCCTCTTTATCTTGAGATATTTTTTTTGTTAGCGCATGACTACGATCCCACCTGTTCAGGGGCGGATTTTTTTGGCTTTAGCTTATTGGCCTGGTGAATAAAAAAGGTGAATAAAAACCGTGAAAAAAACCGAGCCCCAATTACAAAAATAGTCGATACTAGTTGAAAGTAAGGATAAATATTTGTAGGCAAGAGGATAGATATCTATGTTTAAGACCTTTATTCAATTCAAAAAGATCTACTTAAATTTATTTATTGAGGTACATTTAAAGTAACTATAATTTATAGGTAAACAGAAAATTTTGACATATTTTTAGATAACACATAATATGTACAACATTCAAAAAATCTTTAAAAATAGCTGCACATTTTTCACAAAAATATTTAAAGATAAGTTGATTCCTTGAGATAAACAAAATTTCTTGGAAATTTAATAAGCAGAACCTATGTACTGGTACCAGAACCAGGTACCAGGATCCTAAGTACTGGATGTGGCACTCGTGACATTAGTTTCTACGTAATTTATAAAAGCGTCTTATTTAATCTAAATAAACATGTATACACTCATCTCTATTAGTTAACCGTTATTGTATATAGATATATTATAGATTTTATTAAGTTTCTTCACGAAATTACCCATAATAATTGGGCCCAGGGTAGTCTTAGCCCAGGAACCCTAAGAATTACGATCCACTCCTGCACCTGATGCTAAGTGTAGATGAAGTCTTCGATGATAATGCGCAGTAACTTAGTAGCAAACTCACTTGAACGAACTTACAATGGTCTAAATATTATTTAAATTATAGACGAAAATCGCAATATTTTTATCTATTTTACGATACTAATTTATGAGTTCTATATAAAGCTTTTTCGTTAAATATATGAATCTCAGAGAATCTCAATATCATTATCAATTTTGTGAAACGAAATTACGAGTTCTATAAAGGCTTTTTTATATTATATGAAATATATTTAATATGAAAAAGTATAATTTCTAAGTTTACGACTATATTTTTAATACCGACAAGACGTATCATAATATTATATTAATTCTAACGTAAGTGTATCACATAGAAACGTAACCTTCAAATGTAATTTTGTGGGTGTAATTATAATAACCCCAATTAGTTAATTTACCCAAGAAAACCTATTTTTTTTACTAGCTTTTTCTCGCGAGTACAACCACGTGGTAATCCCTCTCTTCAATACCCTGTTCCGAAACCCTGCGAGGGTGCCACTTGAACACTACATCCAATTCAGGAACGCAGTGTTGTATCTGCGATAGTGAAAGTCTTCTCCTATTTCAACCCCTTCTAGGCTTTTTTCGCGATAAAAAGTAGGCTATGTTTTTCCTTAAGTTCTATCCTAACAAAATCGGTTTAATTTAGGCATGAAAAGGTAACAGATAGACAAGAGTTACTTTCGCATTTATAACATTAGTAAAGATTATGATATGCATTATAGCCAAGTAATAAAAGATTCTCTCACCATATCACAGCTACCCTCCACTTGCCGCAGCTCCAACTTCAAATCACTGATGTTGGAACTTCTATCACTATCTTTGAACTGATCCACGCACGTTTTCCCAACGTCGGTAATATCAGGCTTCTTCACATCAGACTTATTAGACTTTCGGTAGCAGAGCATAATAATAAACACGACTATGACGAAGAAAATTGCCGTGGAAGTGCCTGACGCTACGACGACGATGAGTGGTATTGATTCTGAATAATAAAAAAAAATGTTTTAGATATTGGTGAAAAGCTTGTGAAAGAAAACTATTTATTACAATGAAAAAGGAAAACTATTTATTACAATTAAAAATAATCTACAATTAGTACAAAGTATTGAACAAGAAATCATTTCCATTTTTTAATCAAAACAGTTCTTTTGCACAATAGACTAGGAGCAAAAGAACATTCCAGAATTGGCTTCCATGGTACTTACAAACATTAATTACTTCTCGTAAATAAATATTACATTGTATTTTTTTCACATATACTTTAGCCAAATCCATAAGAAAGATAATTCAAATGGAAAAATAATTATATTCTACCATAAAATAATTAAATTGACATACTATTACATATTTATGGTTTTAAACTCATCTCTTCGTGGACTGTGTACATTATGCTAAGTTACGGGTTCTCACGATATATGTTTTTCGCGCCGATATTTTGACATGCATGGATCATGGTCCCGGCTGAACTGCGGTGGCGATATAAAATATCGGCGCGAAAAACATATACGTGAGTACCCGTAACTTAGCATAATGTATACTATTACATATTTATTGTATACCTCGCATTGCAATATCAACTTAAAATTTTATGATTTCTTATATTAAAACACACAATCTTATATGTCGATTCAAATATATAACACATATTACTTACTATCTGGTATCAAATTTATTTCCATACTATCGCTTCCATAAGCGTTTGTTACTGTACAATTGTATGTTCCGAAATGTTTTAACTGACTTTCCCGTATAACCAAAGTTGATTTAGTCATTTTGTCAGGAAGAGATTCTTCTAGAAAGGCGAATTCCTACAAAAATAATTAATGTAAGTAGTAAAATGACCATTAAGGAAATTAAAATATACATTTTACACAAAGAGTAAAAAATAAAAGATATAAAGAACAAAAGATATGAAGAAAAAAAAGATAAAGCAAAAACAGAGATGAAAAATAATTTACTCAAGATTTTTTCTATATTACAAGCAAAAGAAAGTAATATCAGACAGTATACTTACTTGATCATGATAAGTATTGATTTCCTGTCCACCGAATGACCAAGACACGTATTCAGGTTTAGGAACAGAGAATGATATGCATTCCACCCGCACCGAGTCTCCTTCTACTCCATGTTGGGTTTGGTTCGATATCACTTTCGGGGGTCCTAAAAATAAAACAAAATATTAGTATTCTCCACTTTTTATGATTCTTCTCTCGCTCATCTCTTCTCACTCTCTTATCTTGTACTAGAGCCCTCTCGCATGGTATCAATGTTGAATAAAAGAAATCTATGTCATTCTTCAGATCATCAACTACCTCCACAAAAAAAAACACATCAATCCCGTCGCTCCGTTCTGATGTGACAGACGGACAAAAATATAAAATTTTATATATTTTTTTTATATATAACTTTATTACACCAAACAGTTCTGGTATAAAAGGATAAATATTATATGGATAGTAGACACAACGTGGCCTATTCATGACCTGAATCAAACTAAAGCACGGGTCGGCAACCTTTTCTTATGCAGGAACCACAAATATTATAAAATTATTGGTGCGGGCCACAATTCGTGTCTTGTCTTTGGGGAGACCAAAAGAAACGCCAAGTTGTATTGTGTAGGTGGTCCATATTGATCCTAATCGACATGGTAACACAATGGCATGTAGGCCGTGTTGCCGACGCCTGACGTAAAGGTTATCTATTATTAAAATATATTGCTTTTCATTTTTCATAACTGTTCTAACCTAGCTTCACAAATATCCGCATAAATGTAGCTCAAAGTATTGGCGTCAGTTTCACACCTGAATCGCTTTGCCCGAAAGGTCTCTCCTGTAGTTCGCAAGAAGTTGCCCCAGAATGGCCGCGCAAACGTCACCACTTGCAAACTATGTCCTACCAGATGGAACAAATTTGAAATTTCGTAGAAACGCTGGATTTTCAACGGTTTCTCTCAGTTATGTGAAAATTTGTTCGAATTTGTTTGAACTTTTATGAGAATGTACGTGAATTTCTAGGGGACTGTTTTAAAATATACAGTAGGTGTATATATAAAATATATATTAGAAGTTTACAGAAAATAGTTTTTGTCGCGACAATTTACAATATGTAGCAAAATATCAATTAATTTTTTTATTAACAATTTTTGTACGGAATTTATAATCGCGTATGGAAGTCTGAGTCGACCTTACTGAAATCAACATTTTATTGAAATCGAGAGTAAACATTAGGATTCCATATTATCTCAGGAGGGTTATAGGTACCTTATTACACAACTAACAAACTCGTCTGGAGAAAAAACATTTACCTGTTAAGTAAATATCTTATCTGGAACAAGAAACCCCGGTTTATTTATTATAGTTAAAAATTTGCTAACTGAATTAAATATTTTAATAAGAAAAAATGATTATGTTCCCTTTGTACTGCCTAATAAGAAATTGAGCAAAATATTTAGTTCTCAAAATATTTTATTTATTTATTTAAAACTTTATATAGTTTTTTTGTGATACAAAAGGCGGATTTAATATTAAATATCGATCCCATATCTATGTACAAAACATTCCAACCAATCAATTTATTTATAATCAATTTTATCAATCAATTTATTTGCACCTAGAACTGTAACTTATAAAAGACTTAATTTTCAGCTTAATTTCTCTCCCCCCGAAACAGCGAAATAATGTATAACTATATAATGTATAAATAACAAAAAAAATAAAACTTCACGACTTGCTGTAATGTAGTTTTGTCAAAAGTGTTACCAGTAGCGTAGATAACTATATAACTCCGGCCTGAAATACCCTCCCCACCTAACGGGGCCCCCGACCTAAAAGGGCCTCCGGCCTGATAAGGCTCCCGGACCGAGAGGCTTAAAGCTCAGAAGTAACCTTACATTCTTGACAAAATTAATTAAAGTTACAAACAAAGGCCATATAAAAATTTGTTAACATTAAACAAGTACAATGTTATTTAAACTACAGATTTCATATATTGCATATTTGGTTATGTAAATAAAATGTAATTATTACAGGGATACCATTTCAGTGATTTTTTAAAATTACATATATTCCCATGAAAAAACTTTGGGGGCTCCATCCAAAATTGATTGCCACAAGCCTCAACTGGCATAGTTACGCCACTTTAACACAATACTAATTAATTGAACGATGATCGAATACTAGACTAGGTTCAGTAGGTTAGTTGTCAGTAAAATATTGTAACAGTGCAACAGCACTCGCAATATGTTGCAGTAACAATTACTTCAAAGTTCTCCGAAAGAGAGTTGTGAAAATGTTGGTTAAGAATGGTCGCACGTCACCAATTGCAGCCAAGTTTTCCCGGCGGAGAAAACTTCAGCTGCCTAGAAACGAAGGCTCGACGGTTTTGAGTGTGTTCGCAAAAATTCTGGATAAGAGTAACAAAAAAGAAGCGTTTTTGAAGCAAAATTGAAGCGTTAATACTCGAAGCCTGACTGCTAGTTTCGATCGTAGACGATCGAATCGATGATTATATGCAATCGAAAAAGTTAAGCAACAGCGGGCGCGGTCGATAGGAGGATGGGTGATTGCTAGTGGCAAAAATTACATGAGCGATTTTAAACTTCGAAGGGCACGTGAAACCGTTGTTTTCCGTTGTTATCTTTAGATAGCTATCGTTAAGTCTGAGGCCTTTGGGCGACTTAACTTCCAACTTAATATAATAACTTCCGACACTTGAATTGCCCACTAACCCCTTCACCAGACCGCATTGGAGCAGCTTACAGTCAAAACAAACCGCCGTGCTATGAAAGTCATAATTAACTTACCTTTAACATAAATCATAGCCATAGATTCTATATCCCTGAAACCATCAGCACTCGCTCGACACCAATACTGACCAGCAGAATGCCTGGTCACGGTCACTGACAAGTTACTTGACTTGCCGACTCTCTGCAAATAAATATTGAAATTAACTTTTTGTAACATGCAATTCGTAGCAAAGGTCCTTTACCCTGTGGTCTTACCACTGTCCCTAAATGCAATATCTATACTAATATTATAAAGAGGAAACGTTTCATTTTTTGTTTGTTTGGAATGAATAGGCTCCGAAACAACCGGACCGATTTAAAAAAATCTTTCACCGTTGGCAAACTACAATATTCCCGAGTGACATAGGTTATGTTTTATTTTCAAAAAAATTAGGGATGCTTACTAAAACTTGAATAATGTAACCCAAGGTGTAAAAAAATACACAAAAAACCTCCTTCAATCGCGTGCGCTGCGTAAACTATTAATAATAGAACAAAATGATGTATTACAATTTTTGTGGACAAATCACTATCTATATCTATAAAAAAATTCGCGACAGCATATCTCTATTTTTTATAGTTACGTCACAATAGGTGTTCTTTTATTATATTATTATGCCCGTGCGAAGCCGGGATGGGCTGCTAGTTATTTTATAAAATTGTTGATTAATCTAATAATATTGATAACTTTTTCCTGGTACTGGCGATGAAAGGTTTACGTAAGAAAAGGATTACGTTAGGCGTTTTGAACGTAAGTATCTATAACCTGTCGATGAAGTATCTATAACTTTGTATGGAATGTAAATATATTAAACAAATGTTTAAACAAGCTTTTATTTAACTTGTTGTATGTTTGAAACAAAACAATACTGAACAAATTGATAAAAGTTTGTTGATTTTTTCGATTCAAATCTTGTAATATTAATTAGACCCACTTCTTACACTATCGAATTGAAATCTTGCATTAGGCTTTTATTTTGATGACAATGTGTTTTTAATCATACGCATGATCTGATACTATGTTCAAGATTCGCTTCAGACAAGAAATTTAATTAACGTTTAACAATATATTAAAGAAATGTTATATATTTCTTCGTATTAGGGCTCTATAAATTGAAACTTGTGTTTTTAGATATTTTAATAAAGCTTATTACAAATATTTATGAACAATAACTTCGTAATAACAATAGCATGTACTTTTTCATTTCTTAAATAAAATTAATTATAATAAGAAGAAAATGATTACATTGGTTATTTTGGTAATTGGGTTTTTAGTACGATGTTGTTCTTTAATTAGCGAAAATGGGCTTTTAATCTGGGTGCTTAGGTGGTATTTTGAATAATTATGAAATGTTATTACAGAGCAATATAAAACGCGTTTCATTCGTTGCGTTGCTTTATATTAACTAACATCAACTCATCACGGCCCACTATGGAGCACGAGTCTCTCCTCTGAATGAGAAGGTTAAGGCCATAGTCCACGACGCTGGCAAAATGATAATTGGCAGACTTCACACACCTTTGAGTTTTTGCAAACTCCCGGGCATGCAGGCTTCCTCACGATGTTTTCCTTCACTGTTATAGCGAGTGACATTTAAATGCTTAAAACACACATTACTCCGAAAAGTCAGAAGATTCGCCCTGGGATTCGAACCGGGAGCCCCCGAGTAGGAGAGGCCGAATTCTTAACCATTAGGCTATCACCGCTTTTTTTTAATTTAGCTTCCTTAATATTACTTTGTTAAACCTGTTAATTTGTCTATGGTAATATAGACACATTTAACAAGCTTCAACAAATGGCAACAAGTTTTCGAAAGACTACTTTTGCCCCGCGATTTCATTCGCATAGAATAGTTTTCATATCGAATTTAATCCACATACGTCAAAATTACAAAAATGTTAGATTGACTGTATATTTATTTCTTGTTGCATTAACACATATTTCGATTCCTTTAAGACTTTTCTTTGCGAAAAAAGTCGCTTTTTTTCGTTCTGAAGTTTATCTTTCTACTAATTTTCATTAAGCTAAAATAAATAAGAGTTAATATCGTATTTGTAATGTTACCAAGAGTTATAATTAAACTTCATTCATGTAGCTACACGTTCGCCAATCCGTTCTGAGTATAAATTAAAATTGAAGGCACCCCGCTTGGTGGGGTTCCATTTTCCATGTAGATACAACATGCCTAAACTACTTTCCTTCTGCTTAAAATAATTTATTTATATGACGTATATGCATTGTCTAAACGAGTCGGGCATTGTGTAAAACGCCTAGATAATCTAATGAATGAATGAATGAATGAATATACTTTATTGTACACACTACAAAAATTAAACCCGATTAAAAAGTAACAAAGAGATTTAAAAACACAAAAGGCGATCTTACCGCTTTAGTAGCGATTTCTTCCAGATAACCTTAGGATGGAGGAGTGACGTAAAATAATGTAGGTAGAGGTGCAAATATTAATCTACAATAAATCTACTATAGAATTAATAATTCTTTATATAGATAACCGGTAACTTATCACAAAATATTATATATGTATATGTAATGTTAATTCAAACGGAATGAATAATGAGGGCAATGGAAAACTCACGATAATCCTGTCATTTTCATATCGAAGCCATACAATCTTCGGCGGTGGGTGTCCTTGGACGAGACAGCTTAAGGTGACTGTGGTCCCAGAATCTCCTTCTACGCTCTGTGGTTTACTTTTGAAGGTAGGAGGATCTGGAACAAGGAGATTGCTTAATCTCTAAACAATTAAAATCAATTTTTAGCCCGTTTGACTAGTTAACTCTTCTCTACTTAAGTTAACAGTCAAAAGACTAGTATTCCA
>DWOZ01000087.1:0-12507 GCA_018251395.1 Choranthus vitellius
TCTTTAAAATGCTCTTCTGTAAAATTGCGATTTTGGGGATACAACAACTTACGTGGGAGGTATCGAAATATTTATTTGTGTTTTTGTAACATATTTTGATATTGCAGAGCTTTTATTAGTAGTAGCGTAATGCCTGTAGCCTGTATATTGCCTCTACCCCTAAAATGGACTATCCAACTTAAAAAGAACTTTTCAATTCGAATTAGCACTTTTGAGAATATAGTGTTCTAACAAAAAAACGAACTCTTCAGCTTTATAATATTAGTATAAAACCCCAATAACTTTTTTTTTTAAACAGGGTCGTAAAAAGGAGTCTTCATCATCATCTTCTTCTTCATCATCCTCCTCTTCATCATCATCTTCTTCATCATCGTCAGAGGAAGATGACGACAATAAATGCAAGGATGATGACAGCGATGAGAAATCAACTCACGTAAGTATCTTTTGATTTTAAATATGTTTTGTATGTGCAAAGAATAAGTACTAACAATAGGTTTATCAAATTAGAAATGTATGTATATTTTTACTAATAATAAAACTATAATGCTGTCAATTCTGTACATTAAATATTATTTTGAAAATTGATGCAGGGAGGCTTTGTTGTCGATATAGAGACCAATAATATTTTTTTTGATTTTTTGTCTGTCTGTGTTCGAGCTTCACGCAAAAACCACTAGACAGATTTAGATAAAACTTGGCATAATCGAAGTTTAAATAAGATACTTTTTATCCCAAAAACTGCTTTGTTTCCGTGGTATAACAAGTTAAAATTAGGCAACTTCCTCTTCAACCTTCAACCTCTGGACAACTCTTCTTCCGAAGCGAAGGCCTTTTTTAGATTTCTAGTAGCATAATAAAATTTGCAATTCAGAGTCCCCGGATACAGTTTTTCATATAACTATCAAGTAAATTTTTCGTATTTTCATTTGAATGAGATAACCAACTTTTTCTCTTATAAAAATTCTCGATTGTAGTTAAAAGATAAAGGAAAGCAGTGTACACGGTACCTTAGGAAATGTTAGTTAGTTGCCCGCGTCGGTGTTCCCGTTCGATTATGATGTGTCTTCAAGTAAAGAGTGAATAGGCTTTTACTAAATTAGTGCGCTTTAGTACCATCTAAGACCGCATCGCTGCTTACCATCAGGCAGGTTCACGGTCAAGCACGGTCTAATTTATCGATGGTAAAAAAAAACATGGTGCCACGCAATTTATATGGCAATGTGGTCGGTAAATTACATAAATATTTTATAAGTAAAAACACTGAATGCAGGTTTCCTCACGATGTTTTATTCCGTTATAGCGTGTGACATTTAAATCTTTAAAACGCGCATAACTCCGAAAAGTCAGAAGTGCGCGCTTTGGGATTCGATCCCGGACCCCCCGAGTAGGAGGCCGAATTCTACGACTAGGCTATCGTCACTGATAATCGTATCAAGTCGTATTAAAATAAAAATTCAGGGAAAAGAATATGATACCTATAAAATAACACAATTCAATACAATTACATTACAATTTTTTCAATTTAAATGCAACTCTCTTTCTGACCCGTCTTCGTCGTAAATAATGCATCAGTGATCGCGGTTATTTTAAGGATGGGTGACCACTAGTGGCTAAAAGAATCCTTAGCACTTCCGTGCTTCGAAGTGCACTAAAACTGTTAAGTCCTGTTAGTCATTGTAGCTGCAAACCCTCAGAGCTTTTAGCGTAAAAACGTATGTTAAATTATGAACTGAGAAGTTACAGGATTGTAATCACATTATTAATTATTTTAAGTATTATCGCTACACTCGTTTAATGGCTGCTTAAATCCATCCATCCATCCATCAATCCTCGATTAATCGCTGCAGTCGTTTAATGGCTGCTTAAATCCCTCCTTAGGTTACGACTTAATTTATACACATATCGCTGAGCGCGCACTTCGTGTTCGCGAACATTCTATACCAGGGGTCGGCAACCCACGGCCCGTGTATCATTGCGGTGCGGCCCGCACACGACATGAAATGTGGCCCGCCACATTATTTATTTGGATAACCCACAAAAAGTATACATTACTTAGGATACATTGTTACATAAAAAAAATCTTGTTTCTTAACTTACAGGTAATCACTACAAATTCATATTCGCAAAGGTTGCCGACCCGCATTCTATACTAAGGATAATTTAAGTAACCGTTTAACGTCTTTGAATTTAAATTAATATTAGGTAGGTATATAACTTGAATTGATTATAACGCTAATAGATTACAATGAACATTTAAGTCAAAACAATATTAATAAAGTATTGTGGGTTATAATAAACGTTTCAAGGCCAGGTTAAGAGGTAATCAGTTTAAGTTTTGAAATGATTTTAGTAAATATTACTAGCAGTGATAAGATATGAATATGTACCCATTATGCGATTTGTGTCATCGGAAAAGTTGAGCAACAGGCGTGGTCATTAGAAGGATGGGTGACCGTTAGTGGCAAAATATTTCTTGAACGTCTTCGTGCTTCTCACTATTAACTATTAACATTGGAGCAGCGTGGTGGTAGCTCTATGCCTCCTCAGTGAGAGGAGAGACTGCTAGTGTAGTTGAAGCTATACAAAACACTTCTAATGTAGTACCTACGCCCTAATTACTGTTAGAATAAACAGGTATTTTTTCAACGCTGTTTCTTCACCAAAGCAAGTAAAAAATAACTTTTAATACTTTTACTTCTCTTTCTCCCCGTCTTTCAGTCATCCTTATTCTTCTATCACCCGTCCTGAAGGTTGTGTCTGGGGTCAGTTGGTGTGGTTTAATTCCAGTTGCTGCACCGATGTACCGCTTCCCTTGTTTCTTTATCTTCCCCACGTATGCGGGTCTGTTACTTCCTTCCAGGCAATGCGTTAGTGACACCTCGGTTTGTTGTTAATATCCATGGCGGTGATCACTTATTGATTCATCTGCTCATTTGACAAAAACAATCTTTATTGTTAGAGGTGGATGATTCCAACCTTGTCCCTTCCGTTTGAGAGACCAACTTTCAAACTATTATGCTATCACTACTCAACTTACAATGAGACCCATATAATTTACTTAGATATAAACCAATGCCATACAGAGATACACTAAAATCACAAATAACATAGAGTATCATAGTTATATGTAGAACTAGGGTTCAAACTCGGCTTTGCTTCCGAGGTAAATTGATAAAAAGTAGTCTATATATTATTTCAGACTATTATCTATTTCTGTACAAAATTTCATTCAGATCCCTTCAGTAGTTTTTGCGTGAAAGAGTAACAAACATCCATCCTCAAAAATGCATTTTTAATATTAGTATTATATTTGATTAAGTTTGTTTTCATTTTTCAGCACAAAAAATCCAAACATTTGAAGAAGAAGCATTAGAACAAAGAAGAATGACCAGATATATTGGAAATACCTATCAATAGTGTACTATAAATAATAAATTATATCCAATAAAGTCTTTATCTATTTGGACCAGACATATTATAGCATATTATACATAGGATATTATAATATTTTATACAATTATTAGTTTTGTATTTACATTGTAGTATATTTATTTATATGACAATTTATTTTTGGTTCTTCCGTTTTAAATATGAAATTTTGCATTCTTTGACACATAAAACTCGACTTCTCTCAGCGACGGCTATTGACAGACTAAACGATAAGTGTACCAATTGGTATAGTTTCATAGGCACGATATTATGGTGCATATCAATGGTTATAATATCCTTGGGGCTGAGTTTAAACTGTAATTATATATTAAATTAGATCTTTTCATCAATCAGAATTAACCTTAATTTACTTAAATATACATTCAAATGTTAAAATTGTTTTAAATGATTTTATGTTTGAGGTCGATTTATTATATTATTTTAATCTGTTCCTTATTATAAAATTGTAAATATAATTATTGATTGATTTAAATAAAGTGTACTATTTTAATTATTGTTTTATTTCGAGTGCTGAAGAAACTAATCATTGTGGTTGAATACAAAGGCAATATCAACATGTCATTTCAAATCTAGAACTACTTCCGGGAATAAAATTTGTAGAAAAAATCATAGAGAAATGTAATTTATTTCCCATATTTATTTTGAAGTGTAACCTTTTTCGTAGTATCCGAGTCCCCAAAATTATATGTGGCCTGCGCCCCTAGACAAATGTCTTATCTGTTATTGTTCCCGCCAAACACTAATTTAAAAATGTAATGAATGACGTTTATTGCGGAAAAGCAAACGCCATATTTTTCTACAGCAAATGTCATTCCCATACATTTGTGAACTAGCGTTTGCGCGCGAAAGTTAACACAAAAGGCATTTGTCTCAAACCTGCGCTTCCTTTTAGCATCACGTAAATAAGTCTTTAAGTAACTGATGTTCATGAGGCGATTCTATGGATTAAGGTTATACGATATAATTCCTCCATCCCCTTTCCATCATCGAACGAGACGACGCACGGCGGATATCCATCCCTTGGTATAGACATTACGCCAGTACAAACGTCGGGCTCTGCGTCTTCTTTCCTCATACGTGCCGCGAAGAACTGGAATAAGCTGCCCGCATCAGTATTGCTGTTCGATTATAATGTAAATATCAAGTCAAGGGTGTTTGCTAAATTAATGTCTTGCTTGTCTAAGACCGCATGGTTGCTTACCTGATGGTAGTAGTGATGGCAGGATCGCGGTCAAATACTAATTTATATTATCTTCGTCACAACTTTAGCTCGTCAGCTAATGTATCAATTATTTACAAATCAAATGTCTCAACGATATTGAGACCAAATTCAAATGGTTAAATAGTACCTATTACATCGCATCGCTGGTCACAAAGGCTTTTATTAGATTTATGGAGAGAGACAAGTGATTTAAATATTACTCTAAGCGGATGGTATTTTAATTACGAAATGCCTGTCATGTTCACATTCAGTATATTTCCGGTATTTTTCACTGAGCGCTAACCAGAGAGGATCAAAGGGCATTTTATGTGACATGTTATTATTAAACTTTATTTAAAATCATTGGAAATATAAGCCGATGAACGTTTTGTGTTTTAGCTTTTGAACATGCAAAGAATATGAAATTGTGAAATTTGTTTGGGAATAAAAACATTAAAAAATATATGGAAATGATAACAACGAGTGAGTCCATCTCTATCTTTGTATCAAGTAGCAGTGAAAATACGAAGATTATTGTGAAAATACAGTAATTTTGGATATAATAGGCACCGTTTAAGAAGTAATGTTTATTTGTGTAGGAGAAAAAAAAGTAATGAATACAGGCTGGTTACGAACGAATTCTTAAAAATCATGTTTCAAAATCAAGATGGCCGACATATTTAACTGCACACAAACATAACAAGAATAATATTGTGATGCATTCTCTATTCTATTCTATTTGTATTCATTTTCCTAAATTTTGGTTGTAATAATTATTGTCAGTCAGTGTCAGTAAACTCGTTTATCAATTTTAACAATACAAAAATTTATATTAAACTCCAAATAAAATAAATAAATACTTTTTTTTATTAATATTTCATATAAATGCCATGGTTAGAATCATTGACATTTGAGGTGACAAGCAAAATTAAGACTTAAAAATTATGTATCTGTATCCCACTACAATTATTATATTTGATTACTATTTTTGATTTAATTTTATTATTTCTATGTTCTTACAACAAAATTGTTTTCGCCTATAAATATAATTAATAGCCTATAAATATAATTAGCAAAAAACAAAATATTATATTTTTTTGTAATGTAAACTAATTAAAATAATGTTATATTGTTAGCAAACTACTTAGACTTTTTTTATTTTATTTTATATACTTTATTGTTAAAAACCTTATAAAAGCTAACAAAGGGCGGACTTAATGCCTAGTAGCATTCTCTGCCACTAGGCATTAAGTCCGCCATCTTTATATTATACATAGAGGAATATGTAATTAAATGTCCACAGAAACTGACACGAAACACTACAATCATGTGATTATTTCCTGATAATGAACTTCTCATATCTAAAAGTCATTATAAACGGAAATAAGATTATAAAGGATACTTTAATGCAACAGTACTTACAGTTTTTCCTTCTGGGACCACTTCAAGCTTGCCATATAAGACAACAGCAGACTCAGTAGATAAAACTAAGGCATTGTATGTTTGGCAAAGAGTTCCATGAAGAACACACTGCAAGAACCCTGTGCCGTCACGCAGTGTTAAAAATATTAATGCTTTGCCCTGACGCCGCAAACGATGAACCCATCCTCGAATACATATTCTTTCACCACGATGTTCAGATGCTAGAAATAAGGATTTTTGTTTTATTAACAGAAAATTTAATATCAATCAGTGTAATATATTCACAATGTTTAGGAATTATTTGATTATAACGTAAATGTCGTCAAGTCAAGAGTGAATAGGCTTTTATTAAGTTAGTTAGTGGGCTAGGTATCAGGTGGTTTCGTAGTCAAGTGCTAACTTATTGAAATTTAAAAAAAAAATGTTTATTCTCAGCTTTGCATGTCCCTGACCTTAAGACAAATGCCTTTTCTTTTAGCATTCACATCAAACAATAGTTCAAAAATGCATAGGAATACTGTAGAAAAATATGATAATTTTTTTTCTGCAATAAATGTCATTCCCATACATTTTTAAATTAGTGTTTGACATGAATGATAACAAAAAGTCCAAATTAACACTCCAAAAAATCACTAAAGTTGACAAAGAAATATTATTATAATCATAGTAAAATATTAGCACTGCTCCATGGTTGATACAATTGTTGCAAGTATTGCATCATCAGCTAAGGTGTATATTAGTTGTGACATCTAAATAAATATTACAGTAAGTGGGCTTGCCATTATCTATTAACAGAATGTATCAATTATGTTTACTTTTGACATCATTATTAATATTTAAAGCTATTTACTTAGTATTGTATGACATTATATTGTTTTTGGATAAATTGCTTACATACATTGAAATTAATAGCTTGAATTTAGGAGCTTATTAATAAACTGAAATTAGTAGTAGTAAAAAATGATAGTGAAATGATGATTATTTTGGTCACAATTTTAGTAGACTTAGATATATTAACTTAAATATTTCTTTAAATGTTTTCTCAACAAATTTAAATTATATTTAAATATAGGAACATTAATATCTACAATACTAGTAAGTGTAAACTTACTCTGATATATTTTTACTGTCTTTGCTTTGGGCAAACTCGGGTCCTCCTGGATGACAATTTTTTTGGCCTCATCCAGGTTTTGCTGCCGTTTCTCATTTGTTTCTTCCTCAGCTTTAGCTTTATCAGCTGCTTTATAGTTTTCCCTGACCCAAATTTTCTGTATTTTCTTGAGCTGTGATTTGGCGGCTACGTCAAAAACTTTACCCTCCTCCTTGGCGTCTACGTAAATGGTAGGAAAGGGTTCCTTCCCGGCGTGACGCATTGCTTGAAGAATGGTTTTGAATGGTTTCTCTTCAGATCCATCCCCAGTCTCATCAGATCCATTTTTTTCTGATGTGTACAGCTCCCCTACAACAAGACTATATTTTTGCACACGTATGCTACTTATGATAGACACGGCAATGTTAATAGGTTAAAAAATTACTCACCAAGGGATAACTTTTGGACATCCGGCATATTTAGATCTTATAAATTACTGCAATATAACAAACATTAACGCCTCCAAAAACACTTAATTTCCACAAAATTAAATAAACTGCGGTTCGGCTGCTTTCGTGCTACACTACACTACACCAGAAACAGCAATGCTGCAGCAATTGCAGCATGGAACTTCATTCAAACGTCGTTTCAACTTTCATATTGTCAAGTGTCAAAGTTAAGTCAAAGTCAAATTATTTTATTTCATCGTAGACAGAGAATACTACTGTCTACGTATTTTATCGTAGGAAATTAGGAACATCGAGCTCACTTAAAAAAGTCAGAACAAGTCATCGGCTTTGCTAGTATATTACGATATTGCTTAGCCTAAGTAACATAGTGTAAGCCAAAAAAAAAGCCGGAGGAAAAAACTCCTGGTACCTATTATTTTTAAGCATAAGAGGTTATACAAGAAGAATGTTACAGAGAGTCTTTAAAACGTAGACAGAAAAATGTTTACGCTTTAAAATGACGATGATTGATTTAAAATGATGAACTACGAACGCGAAACATTCGCATGCGATGAAATCATTCCAACGACAAGTACGAAAACTGCTTACAACAATCTTAAACCTAACAAATATTTTTTGTCATTTAAATAATCATTAAAATGGTAATAGGTTTTTCTAGACAATACTTTTTAATAGTTTTTTTAAACCTTTGAAAAGTTAAGGATTGAACCGCAACCGGAACTTTGTTAAACATTTTATACACAGATGGATAAATACTTTTGATTAACGATAAGTGAATTGCTATATCGACGAAAACGATTTAACACTTTATTTTATTTATTTATTTATCTAGATCATAACCTATACGAACTTTTGTACGACTTTTTAATTAATTGCTGGATAGTGTTTCGTGGTAGATGTGGTTTTGCTATTTCATTTTTATCATTAAAAAATAGAAGGTAAAAAACTAATTCCGATTTTGTACTGATGGTCAAATTTTGTCTTCTCTCGTGTTATTCTCAATATTTCATGACTTACAACAATTTAGGGTAAAAATATTACCAACACTAAACTATCTATATACATAGTTGCTATATGCTATATCGCTATCTCAAACTGGTCACGCTAGAAGTCTATTCTCTTCTCTGTCTGCGGCATAGAATAACACTACTCCTAGTCTACGGTCTCTGTCTAGCTGTCTACGTCCTTAGCGGTCAAATCAAATGTTTCAGAATTAGATAGGTACTACTTGAAGTTGAGTTAAAAAGTTTTTAAATCCCTGCGATCCGATTTTTTCCGTAGTTGTAGATAATTTACTATTCGTTCCACAGAATACAATAGCTCCTACCGGATATTCCTTCAATCAGTTTACATTTCATTTCAGTACACTTCAGTTCTCTCCTTCTCCGGTATATAGCGGTAGCGATACAAAGTAATAACTATAATATTTTTTACTTATCTTCGAGGTCAATAAGTACTCAACAAAATGTCTAAAAAAGTACCTCAGATTAAGCTAAACGATGGCCGCTGTATGCCTGTAATTGGCCTAGGGACCTATGCGGTAATATATTTAATAATATTTTGTAATTAATATAGCTTGTAATTAATTATTAACCTTCAAGTGATCTTCATTTTCGTACAATATTTCTTACAATATCTTTACAATTCATTTGTGCATTTAATACTAGCATCATATAAATATTACTATATTAAAGAATTTGTATATTTTATATATAAATGGTAAATATATTCTGCGTATAAGGGCCAATGCAACATTTCATAAGCTTCAGTTGAAGCATGTATAAAATTTATCAAATCTTAAATTCAAAAGCCTGTGTTGATAAGCTATGATTTTGCTCTATGGCCCTTATATGGGATGCAGGATCCTATGCATATCCATCAGTAGATAAAAATGAAATTTCCATAACTACAGTCCTGTAATAGGGGCCTTGTTCATATCCATCAATATACAAAAAATAATTTCTATTACTAGAGAAAGGCACAACCGGGGCAGTACCGACAAGCAGTAGAAACAGGAATAGATGTTGGCTATTATCACATAGACACAGCTGCCTCCTATCACAATGAGCAGGAAGTTGGTGAAGCTATTGATAATAAGATCAAACAGGGAGTTGTCTCACGAGATCAACTGTTTGTTACTACAAAGGTATGTAAAAGATTATGAAGCATATTTCATCATGTAGTGGATGAAGTTAGAATCAGTTTTTGAGATTTTAAAAAATGATAAAAACTATCCTGAGCTCTTGGCGGAGTGATCTTTATAACTTTAAACTAAGTGTATTATAATTTACTTTCAGCTTTGGAATGATAAACATGCAGAGAAGGATGTAGTGCCGGCATTAAAGCAGTCCCTAAGTAAATTGAGACTAGACTATGTGGATCTCTGTTTAATCCATTGGCCTGTGTCTGTTAATGTAAGTATTTTGGTTTTAGCTTATTAGAGAAGTATTTGGGCTGTTCTGAGCCTATTAATTTCAAATGGACATTCAAATCTTGTCTCTTTATAATGATAGTTACAGCCTTAAAAGTTAGAGTACATGATATTGAATGGGCTGGAACATGCAACATTATTCATCAGTAAAGTATCTTGGCGTTGCAAAGTTTCTTGGGAAATAAATGGCTATAATGCTTAAGCATTAAGCCTCCCGTTTGTACCATAACAGTATTATGATCAATAAAGGTTCAAAACTTGGGTACTAAATATATACAGCTTTTTAATACTCCCATTGACAGACAAACTTTGTTTTATATGTTAGCTTTTATTTAAAACTACAACTACTAAGTTAGTTGCATTTTACCATAGAAGACTTTATCATTAATTACCATCAGGTAGGATTGTAGTACTTGTAGTATTGTAGAAGCTGGGATTGTAGTATTGTAGTAGCTACGTTCATTAGGGGGCACAGCTGCCCCATGCGAAGTCCACAATCCAATTAGTATATTCAATAGCAATAATATTTTTGAGAGCATTATATTTCTTGGTATACTTGGAAAACATTGTTTATTTTCATTACAGGAAAATGGGGACATGAAGATAGATTATATAGAGACTTGGAAAGGAATGGAGCAGGCAGTGGAGCTGGGTCTCGCAAGGTCCATCGGAGTGTCCAACTTCAACGAACAGCAGCTGGTCCGGCTGGTGCAAGCTGCACGGATTAAACCAGTTGTTAACCAAATTGAGGTAATATCTCTTATATTAGGGAGCTATATATATATATAAGTTTGCGACCCCGGCTTTGTCCGCGTAGTCCGCGTAAATTGATAAAAAATAGGCTATGTTTTATTCCAGACAATAATCTACCTCTACCAAATTTCATTAAGATCCTTTCAGTATTTTCTGCTTAAAAGAGGAACAATCATCGATCCATCCATCCCCACAAAGCTTCACATTTATAATAAGGATTTAGTTGGATTCTTTAAAAAGTATGCTTTAAAGTAGTATTTTAATATTTCCATTTATTTAAGGTAAACAAAGCCTAGTAAAAAAAAGTAGTAATAGCATAAAGGTTTCAGCATGTTTCGAACTGGATGTCCTAGGTTAGGATCCTATTTTGGATTTTATGTTAGGGATGTTCAAAGTTATGTGCATATTAGCTGGTCGTTATCACTTTTTTTGGTGATAGTAAATATCACTGTTTTTGTTATTTCTGTCTTTGACATTTATCAATTGGACATGAAGGTCAAACCTATATAGTGTTTAAATTAGTTATTAGTTTTTAATATAATTTTTTAATTGAATTTAATAAATAGTATTAATTTTTTTAAATCATTTTATTCCAATAAAACCACTTAATCTTTGATGTGGATTGGATTCTTTTCGCTTAACTACGTCGAATTTTTTGTGGCCTCAAGCCCTTGACGATTACTATCTAACGATAATTATCAGTACCGACGGCTTTACATGCTTATTTAATTCTTGCCACTAGCGGTCACCCATCCTCCTACCGACCGCGCCCGCTATCGCATAACTTTTTACCCGCCTGCTTCAAAAGGAGCGTGATATTTCAGATCAGCCCCACTCTAACGTCACACAAGATGGTGGAGTGCTGCAAGGCACTGTCAGTGGCCCCGGTGGCGTACACCCCGCTCGGGCTGATATCAGAGGCGCGGCCAGAGTTCATAGGGAAGGATGTCATCAAGACTGACCCTAAGCTGGGGGCTATTGCTGACAAATATGGAAAGACCCGGGCCCAGATTGCCTTGAGATACTTGGTAATTTGTTTTCTTTTGTTCTTAGGGAAGTATCTGATGAATGAGCATTTTGGACATATTTTTATCAATACATATCAGGTAGTCCAAGAGATAGAACAGGTAATACAGATAGTCAAAGAGGGGTAGACCAGGTTGTTCAGGGGGTAGAAAAGGTAGACTAGGAGGTAGCCCAGGAATCCAGGGAGTAGACCAGGTTGACAAGGGGTAGAACAGGTAGTCTAGAAGGTAGTCCAGGAATCCAGTGAGTAGACTGGTTGTCCAGGGGGTAGTGGATGGCTACAATAGTTCTTTTTACTATGTTATAATTAAGTTCCATGAAGAATGATATTTTTTTATTGCACCATGTCCTTATTTATCGCCAACTTATT
This sequence comes from Choranthus vitellius, assembly GCA_018251395.1. Classification (NCBI taxonomy): domain Eukaryota; kingdom Metazoa; phylum Arthropoda; class Insecta; order Lepidoptera; family Hesperiidae; genus Choranthus; species Choranthus vitellius. The sequence goes on from DWOZ01000087.1 coordinate 12,214, forward strand.
ATACCTACTTAACTATTTCATTCCAGGTTCAACGTAATATTGTGGTGATTCCAAAATCGTTTACTAAATCGCGTATGGAGGAAAACATCAATATATTTGATTTTGAGCTGACTAAGGAAGAAATTGATATTGTGGACAGTTATAATATTGATCATAGATGTGTTCCTGGATTGGTATTTGAGAAACTGGATAATTATCCCTTTTAATAGTCGATTTTTATAATATTAGAGTTGCTTCTCATTCGTACAAAATTTGTAAACAATTTTTCTGAAAAATATTAGGTTAAAAATTTAC
>DWOZ01000088.1:0-12500 GCA_018251395.1 Choranthus vitellius
GTGTATGGGAGGTAGTGTGGCAATAATAGGGAAAATGTATCCAAATTAAGGTATGGAGATCCACGCGTTATTCTGTCATATTGAATTCGTATATATTCGATTATATTATTTTGACATACCCCACGCGCCCTAATTGTGTGGAGCACGAACTTGGAATATATTTGTCGTGTTGAGGCCGAACCAATAATGTTTTGCGAATCAACAGAATCCAATTTAGATTTCCAGAATGTTGTTATTGAATAGAGAAAGTTATGACTTGGGCGAGCAATTATAGCAAATTTAATCACTCTAATTTCCGTTTGTATCGCACCCTTTGCTTAAACCACTAGTCGTATGTAATGCTGCAAAAATATGCGGTAGTATATCTCTTTAATTTATGCAATACATCATCTTTTTTTCAACCTATAGCTGTCCCACTACTGTCTCCACTCACAATGTGGGTCAGGCCATAGCACACCACACTGGTAAAGAGCGTACTGGTGGATTATGCAATTATGCTAAAAAATATGTTCACAGATTCGAATATTTACTGTTGCCTAATTAACGATGCCTCGATCTCGAGAATTAGTCATTTGATTATTATTATGTTAAATGATGCAAGCAATGGAAAGTCATGAATTTTGCCGGTTGTAACATAATATATCAGTTTTGTGTTTTTTACAGTTGTTTTTTTATGATGTACAGTCAATGAGAGTATTGTTAGTCGTTTCAAGTGTTACTGTTGTGAAAAATTATCATTTTCCATTTAATATGACTAGTCCTCGAGATCAATGATTGGTATTATGGTGATTATAATAATTTATTCGTCATAAAATAACTCATTAAATACATTTTATCCTTCTTTTAAATAATGTAAATGGTTGAGTATTTATTTAACTTATTAAATATTCCTTTTAACTCGCTTATATAGTTTATGCATTACTCTCAGGTAATGTAACAAGTCTTCATATTTAAATTAATGATCCCTTTAAACTATACACGAATTTCCATGGCGTATAATAAAATAGAAGTAATCACAAATTTAATTAAGAAGTATTTTTTTTCGTATCACCATTCTTCATTAGGCGTTTTAAGGACCAAATGTGGATAAACCAACATTCATATCACGAAGACCATTTTCATACGATAGTATATTTTTCAAGAGATTTCATGCCATAATATCACCAAATATAGATTATGTACTTAGCGTCACATTAGTCGTAGAGTTTTATAACCGTAAAAGATTTATGAATCCAAAGACATTTAGATTATATCATATTAATATAATAATCTATTTCACTTTTGTCTAAGTGACGGACCAGAATCACACCACAGGACGAATAATCAAGTGAAAAAATGACGTAATCATTGAATCAAGCATATTCCTAACGCTGTTCCAGTCGCGACAGTTAAAGTTCATTTTAAAAGTAAGTTTCTGTATAACGTTTGTAATATAGTAATATTCTGCGTAATATATTGATATAGGATAAGTGAATATGGGTTCCGAATTTAATGATCCCGAAAACTGGTGAACAATGCCAGTATGTATTAGGTCCGCCCATTGTAAAACTATTTTTATGATGATGGTAATTTATATTCCAAATTTCAATTAAAATTGGAATAGTTACTACATTATATCCGCGATAAAAGTTTAAAATTCTTGTGGTGTGGTCCTGAAATGTATGTGTTATAAGTTCCACAAGTTCTCTATGCTATAATAAAATGTAAGGTGTATTTAATTTTTGTACTTAATATGCCGAAGCACGCAGTATTTGAAATTTGATTTGTTCATTTGTAAATACATAAGTTTATCTGAGACAATTATTTGCGACTGTCTAAACATTTAATATAACGTTTTAAAGAAATAGACCGAGCCAAGGCACTGTCATGATGGAATGACAGTATCTCTAATTATCTTTCATTGTCTATAGTAATCTATTACATTTTCACCATTGCAAATCGTTCCATTACGCGTTCAGCATGTATAACCGAAATGAAAGATGTATAAAATAATAGCGAATAACAATTATTTCACCGATGGACAAGAATAGATTATAACATGCAAAGTAAACGTCAATTTTGACAAGGCATAGAGGCACAGGTTTGACATTTTGATTTGATTGACATTTATTTGACAATTCATCTTCAATGAATTTCCATCAAACAATACAGAAAATAAAAACAAATTGTACGAAAATTTTACGTTATTTATTTTTAATGAAAAAAGTATTTTGTCTAAATAAAATTATTCCAACAAACAATACCGAAAATAAAAACAAATTGTACGAAAATTTTACGTTATTTATTTTTAATTAAAGAATTATTTCGTCTAAATAAAATTATTTTATTGGCTTTCATAAGGATCAATAAGTTTGGTCCCGGTAGACAAAATCTAATGGTAAGAATATTCGATAAAATTTCTGAAACCGGTAAAATTCCGGAGAATCTCCGGTCAATCTCCGGAGGATACGATTAACGAGTTGAAGGAAATAAATTTAATTTTAATTTAAGAAGACTGATACGTCGGGGAGTGCAATACTTCTAGATATATTTGCAGACGAAATTTTGTCAATTTTAACTGTATGTGTCAAAAGCTCGTTTCTATTACCTATAACCATTACTGCAGATAGTAAAAATACGTAACTGCATTTTGGCGTATTGTTTTTATTTATTTTTATGTTATAACCAGGCAAACGAGGAGACAGGTCACCTGAACGGTAAGTGACCACCGCCGCCCATGGACATTATAAACACCAGACTGGGGTGTTACTAACGCTTTGCCTACCAGGAAGAAAAAAATAGACCCGCATATGCGGAAGGAAAAGAAACAAGGGAAGCAGTACATTGCTAAAAGCAACTGGCTCTCAAGCCAAAAGTCTTTGTAAACATAGATTTATCCTTTTTAAATTGAAGAAGAAACAGTATGCTTTAATCTTAGCCATAATTTTATGCGTTCAATTCGAGAGTCAATTATCAAAGATTAAGATAAAACAAGAAGATACAAAGATATAACCAAATGAAACTGAGCTATCGGCAGTAATAGATATGTTATAGAAACAGAGTGTACATTGATTTTACGCAACGCTTATAAAATTAGAGGTTGCCTTGTATCGCCTTGTATGTAGTAAGCTTCATTATTTTATTAAACGGAATATTTTTTGTAAAAGGAGTGACATTACTTTCTTTTTGGAGCTTCGATCAATAATACACTAGATGTCGATCTACGACAAAAAAATGTCTCTACAAATACAGCTGACTTGAAATGTGGGTTGGTGATTTCTTTAGTAATTGACGAAGATGTATGAATGCATACTCTTGCTGACAATATTTTGTGTTAAATGTCTATGTGACGCGATATCTAGTATATTCTTGATCGATGTTTTTAAGGTTATTTTAATTTTGTATGCAAGGCGGCTTCCCACGTTGTGTGTTATACAGACGACTCGTAAAACTGTAGACAGTGGGAAACCACCCTTAACACATTTTGTTGCTGAAACTTCATAAGAATTCTATCAGAAATTTTGTTTAAAATAAGGTTTTTTTATTTGCACCTAATGTTAAGTTATATTCAATACTGTACTATACCGCATGCAGCCATTTCGGAATCGTATTTGGAGAATTCTCGACCACACTGCTCCACTGCACTATGAACGATTTGTAACTAAAAATATTATTTATTAGAATTTGATCTCAATCTATTCTGGTCATACTAGTTTATAAGGAATTTTATTACGTCAATAATAATATTTAAGAGAACATGCATTTACTAATTTATTCATTTAAGCTATTTTCTAACGTGGTTCTGTTTATTAGGGTTCCGTAGAGAGTTCGAATTCTGTCTGTCCGTTCGTCCGTACGATATACAGACTCTTAGTGCTAGAACTCTGTAACGTGGCGTGAATATTATCATAGTCGTAGTTATCACTGTAAGAAAGCGTTAATATAAAATGGGATTTCAATACATTATAATGAATATTTTTAAACTACATCTCTTACTGGTCAATTTGATCCTAAAGTCAGAAGTTTTAATGTCGCCCGATAGCCTCCGACATGTCTTAACGATTGCTATCTAACGATAACAATCGGAGTCGATGGCTTTACATGCCCTCCGGAGTACGGAAGCTCTCATCCCTTTTTTTGCCACTAACAGGCGACCACTATGGTTTGACCGTATGAGTGACCATCCTCCTAATGACGGCGCCCTCTGTTGCTTAACTTTTTTGATCGTTTACAATTAAAATAAGCCGCCAGCTATGAACCCTTCATACTCGTATATAGTGAATTTAAAAGGAAAACTATTGCTTTCCTTTAAGCTACGGAACCCTAAATTTCACGCCTGACTCGCACTTGACCGATTTTATGAAATTAAAACTACCCTCAATAATACTGCTCTGTATCTATTGTACAATTTGCTTACACAATTTCTTTTGTAAGGAATTATGATCGAACCTGCGCATTTATTGAGATAAATATTTATTTAATCATTAGTATAAGAATATTGTTTTTTATTTTGTTCTGAATGTCGTCAATAAAACGGTTTTATTTTATATTTCATAATGTAGTTTTATTTTCATATTCCTGGCACAATAAAGGTATTATAATACGAGTTCTATTCTGGTTGAAGACTAAACGCTGATGCTGTGGTTTTTGAGGTTGACAACATTTTGAGGAGATCCAAAGGTCATGGACGTCCAATTCATATCTTATTTTTATAAAATTCCATTAAAGTACACAATGATCTGCCCTTTTGCGTAGTTACACATCATAATACTAGTATTGGTGGCCTGTAATAAAGCCCAATATTGGTGGTTAATACAGCCTTCCAAAATATGAAAAATTGGCGAAATCTTTATATGACATCATGATATTATATGATCGATATTTGACAGGCCGGTTGGTCTAGTAGTTAGTGAACCTGACTGCTACACCGAAGGTCGTGCCGATTCCCACCCAATTCAAACTTTTCTGTGATGAGCAGTAATGTTTGTTCTGTGTGTCTGGGTGTAAATATGTATGTATTTAAAAATATATGTGTATGTTTATCAGTTGTCTGATCACCATAATACAAGCTAAGGCTTAGTTTGGGGTCAGATGGCCGTGTGTGAGTTGTCTAAAGATATTTATTTATTTACAATACTAGCGTCTGATCCAGTGGCGTAGTGTGCTTTGGAGAACCCCTGTATCAATTAGTCAGGGCTACATGACAGGCGTTTGTGTTTCTCACAAAAGAAATGTATCATTGATACGGCTGGTAAGTAGTTATTGGTGGTGGTTAAGCCCTTGTTCCATCCGCTACTAATATTATAAATGTGAAAGTTTGTGAGGATGGATGGATAGATGTTGGGATCACGGAAAAAGTACTGAACGGATCTGAATGGAAATGCAGGGATACATTAAAGTCTAGAATAACACGTAGACGTTTTATCAATATACAAGGCGGGCGAAGCCGCGGGCGGACTCTAGTGCTAAATATATTTGTATTAGTAGTGGGTGATTATCGTGAGTACTCCTCAGTATAATTATTATGACCGTGGAATTTGCTCGGCTTCATTAATCATCAAAATGTGCCGTCAAGGTTTCTCAATAGCTTGCCAATATCATAAACACATGTTTCATTATAAAAAAATATGATATTCTATCTTAGGCTCGTCATTTTCTTTGTGTTGTATATATATTGAAAAATAATTTCATACAGTCTAACGCATATAAATAATAGTAAGTAGTCCTGGAAGAAATCAGAAACAGCTATAATCTGTAGTCCTGGAAGAAATTATAAACTGATATAATAGAAAGTCCTGAAAGAAATTAGAAACAGGTATAATAAGTAATCTTGAAAGTAATTAACAAAAGATATAATAGTACTTGTAGATAGTTCCACCACGTTAACCAAGTGCACATGGACGGGCTTTACATACCTTTAAGAACTTTCTGCATAACTCTCAGGAGTGCCGGTTTCCTCAAGGTGTCTTCCTCAACCGAATCTTGCGATAATCAACTTCTGATAAGCACATCATAACTATGGAAATTAGGTGCGCGGCAATTGAACCCAGAACCCTCCCATCAGGAGACCACTGTTCAAACCGCTAGGCTATCGCTTTATGATAATATCAGCATCCAATTCACCAAAGTTCAATGTCCGATGTTAGATGTCAATACGTCATATAGAGGCCGGTCCGTTCTAGTTCTGAATACTGTCGAAAGTTCAACAGTGGCACGCGGCATACCTAGCTCAAATCGGCTAGTAGGCAATCGGATCTCTGATAGGGCTGCCAACTATAGTGCTAAAATTCTGTATAATGTGAAAATAAGGTTAATTTTAGTCTGATTGTGGTGTATAAAGCTGTTAAAATGACACTAATTATGTCCTATGATTAACAATGTTAATGTATAAAAAAACAGTATTTTATGCAGTTCATTTTTTATCAAAATATTGTTCATTTTTCTTTTCATGTTTAATTATACTTTATTTCGTGTAAAAATGGGTAGCAACCCTAATCTCAGTGCAACCTAGTTGGGGTCATTCTCTTTACCCAGTGGCACACTTTTCTTAACCAATCGCCTTTCGCAAGCTGCCACCTGTTTTGATTATGACCGTTTATTGAACGGCCCTGTAGATTAGTTGGTCAACTACGAACTGCTACGGGCAGATGTGTGTTTGTTCTCGGGTAATCAGTTTGAATCGTATTGTACAGGTATCACGGAACCTAATGTGAGATCGTTTATTTTAGCAGAATTTCCGCCTCTTCTAGTTGTATCTTCATATTTCGGCGTATTATCCATACAAATATTATAAAATGAACATGTTTGTGTTTGTGCGATTTTACGTCGCAAAGGAGCCACGGAATGATGTTTTTTCATGTGGAGATAGTTGATGGGTTGGAGAGTGTCGTAGACTTCTTTCTATTAACATTGGTACCACGCTGGCGCGATGGCGAAGCCGCGGGCAAACCCAAGTTCGTTTTTAACTGAGTATTATTTATAATTATAATCGGAACCGCATTAATATTTCTCCGATATTCTAAGTGGAACGGATAACGGTCACGTGGTAACAGTCTGTAATCTTGTTAAAACTAGTTAAAATCTTCTGATTTCCCTCGAGCATTTCGATTCGATCGGATCCTTCTAATTAAAACCCTCGCTTTCTCTCAGGAGAAAAGCAGAGAGCCGGTCGCATTAGATTCTTGAGCTTTTACCGTTTTCGCTTGTTCACAGCCAGGATGCTTAACACAAATGGAGACCAGTTTGAATATTTATAGCTTATTTATATTTTGAAAGTTGCTCATTGTTATTTTGGTTTCTCTGGTTCTGTTTTCTACGTGTGCACTGTTTTTAGGTTATCATGAGTTATGTCATTAACTGCGTTAAAATTTGTTAGATGTATGGTCTAGGGAGGCCAAGAGATAGACAAATGAACGGACTGTGAAGAAGGTCTTAAAAGGGGTCCCGTTGGTATGGTTTAGTTTTTTAAAATCCTTCTTTTCTTTGTCTCCATCCTTTAGTCATCCTCCTTCCAATTGTTCTTGTGTCACCTAACCTGGAACCTTGTTGGTGTGTCGTCCGTTGGAGCTGCTATAATCCCGGCTGTGTCAACGATTTGAGAGAAAGAATCCTCTATCTCCGTGGTGACTTCGTGTCCTTTCCTTTCTGACCGGCAAAACGTTAGTGATCCCTTGGTTGGTGTTGGTAATATGAGAGGCGGTAATATGCACTCACCATCATCTGATCCTGTATTTGTAGTGTCTGGTAGTTTTTCTGCTTAAAGCACAAAACTGCATGTTATACCCAACTTTACAGCGCCTGTAAAATATTGGAACAAATTCGTTGACGCTTTTATAATTTTCTCTCGCTCCATATATCAAGATTTGTGTGCAGAACATACAGTAAACGTATTCGCATGGCCCACCGCGAAACGTTATAAAGTATTTGGTAAGCAGCCAAACGATTATAACACTAAAATCTAGAACTGTGATATTTGTTTAGCAATTTACTATGTCCGCGTGTTTAAATACGTATGTTTGTAGCTAATAACCCAATTAGAGCATGCTCAGATTTGCTATTGCTCTTTGGCAGCGAAGCTAGTCTTTGAGGCTCCAAACAAGAAGAGTATGTTTCTATGACTCTTCTGACTCGTCCACTTAACTTTTTAAAAGCTCTGTATACACATAGGCGCCGAATGAACAGCAAGTCCATTCTATTGTGTGGAGCCATCGATGCTCTAACTCCAGCAAAATCCAAAAGCATCCGTTGCTTTTAAAGGGGATTCCAGCGGTCTGTATATAGTTGCCCTTAATTTACTTTGGATAGATCGTTTAAGCCCACAAATGAGACGATTCAGTCCTCAAGAGAAACATTATTTGTAACTTTTCAAACATCGCTAAAAGGTTCAAAGGGCTCGTAAAGTTAGTGAAACCACTTGTGGGTAGAGGCTCGAAATTTACCACAAAATAGTGAAGGTTAATATGCTAAGTTCTTTTGAATTTTATTTTAAGGGAATATTCTCGATAGTGAAGTTGCGGCTTTCTCAACGTCTATCTTTAAAATCGAGGAGTAATTAGGCCGTATCCAGAAAGTAATCTCCAGCGTATTTTCAATGCTGCCCTAATTCGGACTGGTGGAGGTACAAGTGGCCCGAAACCCGTGAAATAAGTGGGCCACGAAATGGTAAGAGGTTGATGCCACTCAGATACTGATGAAATTTATTACCCCAGCGCCGTTTTACGAGTTCCTGTCGTAACGACACACCAGACTGTCGACGTTTTGTTAATATTGGACGAGCTAACAATGTGAATATTGCACGATGCAATTACATTGCCCAACTTACTAAATAACATACGTGTGCTCCGCTGTTAACTGGTTGCAGTTGTTTCGGGGCTGTGTTGCATGTTCACTCTTGTCGAAATATTGTGATGCCATCTTGTATGCTAATGATGTTAGACTGCGAATATAAACTGCTGCTTGCTTTTTATGGATAAGGCTGACGGTTCGACTCTAGGTGGCTGCCGGCCCATGCATGTTAGCGACACCAGGACTAAACTCGTTACAGGCAAAGAAGGAAGTGAGAAACTGATGTCTTGGATCAGGACAAGTAGACAAAGTTCTTGAGTAAACGGCTTAAAAAGGTAAGCTATTGAGGTTAATAGTGAGACCCATAAAACGCCAACATTAACAACAACAACATACGCTTCAGGACAGGTTACAGAAGAATTGGACGGAAAATAAATAGTTGGAAAGAAAGAACATGCTAATGATATTTTAAATTACGAATCGTAAAAAAACTGACTCATTTCTATCTAGAGATGATTATAGTTGTTTTGTGTTATTGTGTGCGTAATATACAAGCACTTATTAATGTCAGTTAAACAAATAAAAGAATAAATAGGATATGTTATCTAATGTTTACGCTTATGCGCAATATAGTTAATATAGTAACCAACTAGATGCTTTTAATGTAAGATATTTTTACTAGTTGTCTGTCTCCTATATTCAACGTAAATAACAACGTAAGTAAATGATTTTGAATTTAAACTTGTATTAAAGGTGGGCTACCTAGATTCCAAAAGACAGCTAGTCCCTGCTACCCCTCCCGTCCGCTTCCCCTTTCCTCCCCCACCCCCTCTGTACGCCCATGAACATATACGGTGTACGCGAATGTTCGCAATATCGAAAGTGTGTCATTAGTTATCGATAGTGTGCGTGAGGCAGAGAGCTTCTTTTTTTGGTGCCACAGTACATTACGTCCATCAATTACGAGTCACTTATGAAAGAAAATAGAAATTGAATGAGGATTGATCAATAGCGTAATATTGTTGCGTTGCATTAAAATGTGAATAGAGAAGGGATAATAAAGGTGAAAGAAAAGGTAATATTGGGATCGAAGGATTGCGTGAAAGATGATATGAAAGAGTAGGAGTGAGGATAGAGTGGAAAAATAAAAGGAAATAATTGTAGAAAAGTATATTTAATTGCGCTGAAGCTGAATAAAATTGGTAATGAACAGAATCATGATGAATGGAAAGTATTAACAGTTTCAATAACTTACTTCAATTAATTATTGATAGACTATAGGAATAGGATCTTTCTTAATATATAAGGAGGTCCTAGAACTCGACCACGCAGCTACAATGCCGATTGTTAGAGAATTAATTAAGCCGCTTGAAGGACTCTGAACTTAAGGCATTGTGAGCAAAAATCGGAATCATGCCAATTGGGCATGACATTTCAATTGGTTGATTGTCTCGATTTAAATAATGTTGAGTCAGCATTCTTAGATGTGGACCCTCTGACTATATATACATGTATTGACTATGTCATTTACGACAAGGATACGGCAAAAGTGCGGTACATTTGCGTGCCTATGAAAATCCATAGTTTCATTAGAACTTGCAGCAAAAAGTCGGAGCGACTTGCGATCTTTTTGCCGCATGTGCGAAGTAGAAGGAGTGGGGTGAAGTTGTAGTGTAATTTTAGGTTCGATTTATCAAATGTTATTAGCCGGCCATCAAGGTAATTAGTATTGATATGGGTGTTCAGAATAGATCGTTTCAATTTCCGCATTTTGCGTTTGCCTACCGTGGCTTATATGGGGTGCGTGCATATTTTTTAGTTATAAATGCTAGAGGGTGAGCGAACACAATCGAGTGACGAAGGCACATTTTTCGGTCGCGATTTTTTGGGTTTCTCAATCGTGTTGACGCTATCGGAGGCTAGCTAATTCGTTAGCTTTTTAGTTAGGCTGGTTTTTTTATAGTGTTGTGGAGTGAAAGTGTTCATTTGTTGGCTGCAGCGACATTCTAGTGAAGCTATCACCTATCACCCGCTGTATGCGTGGAGTCGGAGGTCACGCTACGGAACACTTATGTACTAATCCTCTTAATCCATTCGTTTTAATATTCCCTTGTTTAGTTTAGGTTAGTTATAACAGATAATTCACTCAATCTTCTTGGAGACCCAGGTCCCTTGGCCTGGACTGACTAACTTGTGACTTCAACGTGTTAGAGCTGAAGCGTTCAGGTCAGTTATCAGCCTTTACCAGGTCGGTGTAATTCCGTATTACGTGTAGGTAATCGTTTTTAAATATATTATAACTACCAATTTCGACTCCGTTTTAGACTTTGAGACGTGGAGACCGCCGATCCCCTTTATATGAAATTAATGTTTGGATAGCACTAAAAGTTTGGGTTCGATTGTCATCACAGAAGATATGCACACTTGAAATGTTTGTACATTTTCCGCCAACCTCTTCACTACCAATACACTTCCAATGAAATCTTTATTTTATAGAAAGTCATACAAATCATACACGAGATACGACGACAAAAGACATTATTTTCGATATAAAATAGTTGCCAAGACTTACGTCATACATCAAGGAAGTACACAAAATACACAAATACTAAAATGTGTGATGGATCTTCTGTCTTGTTCTTTGAGCAATAAAATGTTAAAGACGTGCAATAAAATGTGTTATTATTTTGTTCTAGAACACTTAACTAGTTGTTTGATTGTTTAACATCGTTTCTACTTTTGTTTTTCTGAAACCTTCCCACGGATCTGTCACCATTGCTCTTCCCACTGTGCAGAAACACGCACATTCGGATTTTAAATTTGAACTCGAATTATTTATTTATTGAACGCCATTATGATTCATATTATTGAACTTTGTTACGTAATGTGAATTGCAGCTAACTGCTATTTGATAGCAGCTATTATAATAGGTGAAGACGGCTTGGTCAGTGATCCATAGTAACGTTAATAGAGGGAAAAAAGAACTCTTGAGATACTATTGTAGAAAAGTGTAATGTGCTTTAATTATATTTTAATTAAAGTATAAAAATTGTGGTGTTATCAGTAATAGCATAATTTGATAGTTGGTCTCTCAAATTTTATCGAGAATTCACGAACTATTAGCTAGTAATTAAAAAAAATTACCGGATACCCTGCACTTATAGTTTCATATTTTATATTCAATCGACTCATGTTACAAAACTTTTATAACAATCGCTAATTGTTTATAAGACGTTGCAAGTCACGATTCGCAATATATTATGTGCATTCCGATGTGACATTTGATTTATTATTAACTATTGTGTATTATTTTACCTTTCCTCGCTTCAGTCGGTCTTAACACGTCAATCGGTCGTATTACAGTTAAAAAAATACTGATATGCATAAATCAGTTACTGGCCTGTTGGTCTAGTGGTTAATGAACTTGACTAAGCCGAAGGATGTGGGTTTGAGCCCCACTCAGAACAATCTTTTCTGTGATGCACAGGAATGTTTGTTTTGTGTCTGGGTGTAATAGAAATGTTTATGTAAGTATGTGTTCCAAAATGTATATACATAAGTATGTTTCATTCAGTTATCTGAGCACCATAGCCCAAGCCAATACTTAGTTTGAGATCAATTGGCCGTGTGTGAGGTGTCCTGAGATATTTATTTACAATAATAAGGCTTGAGTAATTCTAAAAATTAATATATATATATATAATTTAATTAATACGGTTATAGTATAATTTAATTAA
>DWOZ01000089.1:0-12428 GCA_018251395.1 Choranthus vitellius
AACAAAACGAGGATAACTGGATCTCAAGTTCCCAGTCAAAACAGGACGATTCATTTGGCGGGTGATTCAAGAAAGAGGATGGTAGACCAACCAGATGGGTTTCACAAAAAGATAATAATCCTGCGAAGACCCAAACTAAGAGACAAACACGCCCAACTTATAGCACTTATATTTTTTACGTTAAAAATTATTATAAGTCATATAAATACAAACCCTGAAGGTTATAAACCTTTATCAATATTGTAAGATGAAATATTTATAAGAATTTAATTCAAAACGTACAAACGTTAATAAGATGAATTATCCATACATTTACAAAATGCGTCAAACAAAGGCTAATTCAAATAAAATCTACATTTTCCATGGCAAATTGTTTAAACGATAAAATTTTAAATAAGTGAATTAATTAGAGATGTGCCGGCTAGCCGATTTGGAGGAGCCGATTATTCGGCCGACTAGTCTGCGACTTATGCCGACTGCTAGAATAAAAAAGAGGCTTTTATAAGTGTAATGTATGTATGTGAGTTTGTATGCCAGACAGTCCAAACGGTTAAACGGATTTTGATATTTAATTGAATTCGTCAGAATAGTGACATAGATTATACATTTTCAAAATGGCGCCCACAAATAAAGGTGAGGTAGGTATGGGTTTTTTTCTTACCTTAGCAATATGGGTATCAAAAGAAAGATCGTGAAAAGACCATTTCGAAATATATATATGTGTGTATATATAATGTAGCTATAATTTAGTTGTCACAGTCGGGTTTTTTGTTTTTTACTTATAATGCATGTTTGGCCAATGACTTACCATCAAGGTCACTTATTAATTTATTACCTTAGTACATTAAAAATATAATGCTTTTAGATAATTCCAAGTATTTATGTTGCAAAATAAAAGTAAATGAACAAGCTAATACATAATAAATGTTTGTCCGTCCTTCACATCAAAACGAAGCGATGGATTGACATGGTTTTCTTATATGAAGATAGTTAATGTTCTGGAGAGTGACAAAAGCTTATTGTCGACATTGGTAGCATGCGCTCGGACTTTAGTCAATAATAAAAGTTAGTGTTCAATTACCTTGGAGACATCTTCTTGAGATTCCAAGCTAAAGTGAGCAGTGCCAACTAGATAGACTTTACCACCATCAGGGGCATCCAATACTGTCACGGTATTAGGCAAGGCTATTGCTTCTTCCTGTGTCTCTTGTTCCACAACATCTAGACAAAAATAACAAGTATTTTGTAAAAACTTCACATCTTTAATAAATATCTTTTATCTATGTATAAACATTTTGAAAACCTGCAAATATAGAGTTTTATCTAGGAATATTCAACAATCCAACATTATTAATAAAATCTGTTACGAATTGAAACAAAAATATTATCAAAAAAATTATATAAAACAATTCCTCGAGTATATATAAGTATATTTTGCATTGCAATTAAATTCTAGAATTTGTCATTTTAATTGCAGATAATAAATGAAGTATACAAAATACATTACCTTGAATACCACTTTCTGTGGCAGTTTTATTATTCGTTTTTTCCCTGTTGTTTTGTGGTGTAGAAGTTATGAATGTTGGTTTATCTAAAAAGAGATAACAAACATTTATATTATTTAATATAACTTTTATATATTCACACCTTCACTCTTATTTATTTGCACTAACTTTTATGTTTCGCCATTGTTTCCTTTCACTAAGTACCTAAATTAGTATTTGCACAATGTGGCGATATATCTATTCCGGCCAACAGACTGCCTCTTATACAACTGAGGGAAGCCTTAGATATTCACAACTATAATAAGCTTGGTTTAGTATCAACACTACACCTTGGTGTGTGTAATGTATATGAATTGTATATCATGACAAATAATTTTCATTGTTTTATGTTTACTCTGTGTGGGTCAGTATTCATCCACCTTTTTTCCCCTCACATATTGGAATTTCGAAAGTATACCACTAAAGAAAATTTGAATGAAAAGACTCCATTAAGATTCAATTGTGATTCCACCGAATTGCCTATAATGCTATTAGTTTAGCATTATCCTAATTGAATTATAATAGAATCTTGGTTTTTTCTATATTTCCAAGTAACCCATCAATGAACAATTAGCTACTTATAAAATCTAAGCTATCCATCCAATTCATCCATCTGTGTGAATAAACTAAGCTGTGTGAAATAGATACCAATACATATTCTTGGCTCATTAGATCAAAGAGTGAAAGTTTATACAAATCATTTGGTTCTGAGTCTATTGGTTTCAACCCATAATGGCCCACTACTGAACATGAATATTGTAATTGCAGAGGTCAAGAGCAGTCTCCACCATGCTGCTCTAATGTGGATAGGTGAAGTATGAGAATTAATCTCCTATATTTACTATACAACGAAATAATATTTGTGTGTATATAGAAGATAACTATTATGGTTTTGTACTTTTTAGGAAACGGCCCTGTAACAGTACATCTTTAATTTTACAGGGAATCTCAGAGAAGTATAATCACCTATTGTAAGTGATTAAGTGCATGATTATCACACACACTTTTATATTAATAATGCTCAGATACTGCCATTTTCACTAAACCAGATATACAATTTTCATCAAAGTTCTTTTATAAGCAATCTTTTTTATCAAAGTTCTTTTATGTGTCTTACTGGAGTCAATTTTACCAATTTATCACATAATGAAATATCTTTATATAAATGTATACTAACAGTAGTTACTAAGGCAATCAGAGACTGAAGTGATAATTCTGACTAATTTTAAATAGCACAAGATAGATTTCTTTATCCTTGTAACCATGACATTTACTATTATTTCATGTATCTGTTTTATATTACTCTTTTAATTATATATGTCGCTATCATGATTTACCATACAACAATATCTTCTTAAGGGTGTCAATGTTAATCTATAACTCACCACTAGATCCCGGAGCAGGTTCTTCAGGTATACTCATATCTGGTGCATCTCCTCTCCCATCTTCAGCCTTAAGAAACATCTGGCATTCATTTACAATATCACATCTAACCCCACTAGGTGCAGGCTTCAAAAACAATTGCTCCTGTTCAACATCTCCACTTTGTATGATTGGCTCCTGCTTTACAAGTGATTCTGTAGCATCCATTTTATTGCTTATTCTGTAAAAGTTATGTTCACTAACAAAACTACCTTAATACAAACGTGATACGAACGAACATATGCTGGATGAATTTTTAAGGTATTCATTATCAATGTGCAACGAGTTGTAAGTGAAAGGTAGCAAACAATATATGAGAAAGATCTCAACAGTGCTACTTAGCACTACCCCAAGACGAACGCACTATAGTGACATATTTCAGACCCTACATTTTTATAAGCCTATGAAATAAATAGCAAGCATACCGATTTTCTTCTATTCTACGTTGTCCTATGAATGTTAGCTGTTGAATAGGATCTTAAATTAACACGTATTTTATGTTTTGCAAGAATTTCTGTGACTTTTACAATATGTTGACATAAACTTGACACTTCGACTCATGACCGTCAACGTCATGGTCATATGGTGTAGATATATGGCATGAGTTCATGTCTTTAACAATACCTATCTCATAAATAGCAATATTGTTAATCATGAAGTGAAGAGATAAAAAGTTATGTTTTGGGAATAAAAGTTAAAAAGAGTTCAGTTGCAAGCTACGAATATCAGTTCAAAAAACACTTGATGATTTCTCCATTGAAGCAATAATACTCTGTGGATAGCATTTGACAACAATGTTTTATGAATGAAATGGGAATTGTCATTGTCACTATTGTCAGTGTATTTTGTCACGAATGAAAGGTTATCTTCGAATACCTATTACATCACACTTCTAATACTGCTTTAAGATCGAAATTTAGATCAAGAAGGGTTTCCTAAAAATGAGTGCCTGGAGGCAAGTTGGTCTTAAGTAAGTAGGTATAGTAATACAAAATTTAGTAACACAACTTGACCATGCTCTCAACTTCTTTATTGTTATAGTTACATAAACTACTCCAACATCGCTGCTAAAGTTCTGCGGCGAGCTTTGAAGCCAGAGCTCCGTACCGAAGCGTTAAAACGGGATGATTCTCACGTCCGGATCACACCATGGGCCAACGGCAGGCCTGCACGTAAGTTTCTGTTTATAATCATACAACTATAGGTAAAATAAGTAATGAAAGAAATTTAATTACATTTCCCGTTAATGGTCACAGCCGTTTTAATCATTTTGTCTTAAGACAAGTATACTATAGTTTTACAAATCATTTGCCTTTTGTGCAAGACAAAGAGCATGATATCAAACCATATAGTCGAAAACTACCAAATATATATACACACACACACACATATATACACATAATATACACACATTCAATAAAGTAAATGATTCAAGTCTATTAGGTAATATTAAAGTACTTAAATATGATTACTTAATTACAGATGAAAAGGATTGAGCAATAAGTAAGTTGGGTGTCTATTCCAACAAATGGTTGTTCTCATAACTTTGTCTGCGTTTTAGCATGTATAACACTAACAAAGCATTTGTTCCCAACGAGCCTTTAAAAAAGTTGTATTACCAAATTTTTTACCAGCTTCCCCCATAATATTTTCTTGGTAAAACATAAAAAAAGACAACAAAATAATTATGATGAGCTCACCATAGTTTTTTGATCGATGAGTGATGCATGTGCTTCCCATATTTGCGTGACAAGACTCAGTGCATTATTCCAAGAGGAAAGACAAGTTTTTTTCCAGAACTATTGTCATTGTTTTGTTATTAGAAATAGTGTTCAAACCAAATAATTTCCCACAGAAAATATTAACCTAATTATATGTTAACTAATGTTTTTGTGTGTCTATTGATTTAGTTAGATCATTAACTTTAATTAATGAGGCTCTAACCTGTAATTGCAAATTAGTACAATACAAAATTGCAATCAGCTTTTTATTATTAGTTACCAATTGATAATATAGGTACCATTAAAATTTTCATTACAAACTTGTAATATATATTGTTTCCTATTTACAAACTTGTAATTTTTTTACTACCTACATAAAATAATTATTCTAATTTTAATTTGCAAATGTTAAGATTTGGTCTTCCATATATTTCTAAGTAATAATAGTATCTTAAAGTTGACGAAATTCAAGTAATGTTTTCAATAAAATCCAGTTCTTATTATGTCTAAATTATGTTTTAACATGTGTTGTAAAATTTCAGATCTACAGAAAGCAGCCAAGTAGGAGATGGTGTTAAGTTATAATCAGCAATCAAATTATTTAACTATGCAATAGGTATACTGTATTAAATAAAAGTCAATGTGAATCAACTGTTTACTTATTTATTTCCTATTTAAACAATACTAGACAGTCTTCTAAAATATTCATTTAAATATTTTTTTGTATCTAGTTACTCTTACACAAATATTAGCCTTTCTTACATCATCTATACAATTCTTACCTAACGGTGCAATTGGATCTATATCTTTAGTAGTGAAATTTGTAAAACAATTTCCCTTTCTCAGTTTCTCAATACCATTCCAAGCGATCATAACACCATTGTCAGTACACACTGTTGGAGGTGGTCTGTACACACTGCATTTTTTTCTTTTCCCAATGGCTTCTATGAAGTTGAATATAAAATTATTACATGCAACACCACCAGACACTACAATATTTCTAAGGCCATCTTTAAATATATTGTTTTGATCACAGTATACAATAGCCCGATCGGTTCTATGTGCAATGTGTTCTGCCATTATCATCTGCAATGCAGCACATAGATCATAAACTTCTGGGATTATTCCATCTCCCATAACACCATGTTCTTTCTCTTTTTTCAGAATATGGTGAGTAAATGCTTCTTGAAGTCCACTAAAACTAAAGTTACAATTCCTGTATTTGGCTAGAGGTAATGGTAGTTCAAATAATGATGGATTTAAAGCATTCTTTGCTGCAACTTCAATGGCAAGCCCTCCACATAAATTAGACAACTCTGGAATGTTCCTTAATTTTATTCTTCTTGCAGCCTTATCAAATAATTCTCCAGGTGCTATGTCTATACTTTCACCGAGTAAATAGAACTTATCAACATCCTTAACAACTGCTAAGAGACAATGGCCACCAGATATTAAAAGAGATAAAAATGGAAAAGGTAAATTATGATACATTCGGGCTATGAGAGCATGTGCTTCCATATGATGAATTGAAATTAAAGGTTTGTTAAATGTCTTTCCTAGAAATTTTGCATACTTGACGCCAATTTGTAAGCTTACTAGTAAACCTGGTTTTACAGTAACTGCAATAGCATCTACATCACTAATGCTCGTGGAGGACTTCTCCAGAGCTTCATCTACTGCATGTTTAATATTGTCTCTGTGAAGATCACGAGCAATCAGTGGATTTATGCCACCATATCGAAGATGAGTAAGACTCTGTGAGTAAAGTGACTCGCCCAGAATAGTCCCGGAGGTATCCACTACAGCACAGCCAGTGTCATCACATGAAGTTTCAATACCTAACACTGTAGAATTTTGAGAATAGTACAGTTTCTGTGGTAAACATTTTGAAAGAACTTTATTAAAATGTTTCTGTAATAATCGATACGACAAAAGCATCATAAAACTTGAATATCATGAATATTACATAACAAAATAAAAGTTAACTATCAAAACAAATTATACATTGAGCACTACCATACAGCATCCTTAACGTTTATGAATAAAATTTATCTTTATAGAAGGAATAAATAATAATAGGCGAAGCAGGGTTATCTGACATTCCAGATTCACCTTGGTCCGGATGAGATTTTCTATAGGTACCGAAGGCTGAAGACGCACACATTAAAATAATTTATAAAATTACATAGACTAATTTAAATATAAACACAATTTTTACTGTAATTTATCTGTCAAAGCAACAGCTGTCAAAACGGTTCGATAACCCTGTTGTCTATGCAAATCTATAGTAATATCTATGTACTGTATCCCTACTTTGTGCTTAATGACTGACGATGTTATGTTCAGTTATGTCAATAGACTGTCACCAAATAGAGTCAGACTGACATGACATGTTTTGACTTTCGTTGAATGTTTTGATAATAATTTTTTTTAATAATTGGTTAACGTGTATTTCACATATCAAAATAATATGAATTTGCATTAATCAGTTGGTATTAAAGTATTGTAGTGTCTGTTTAATTACTACAACATTTTGGACGTTGACAAAGTGGAATATTGATTGATTGCAATGTGTATTTAAAACACATACGTATGATAACTTTGTTTTTGTTATCATAACGCATTACTAATAATGCGAATTTTCCCGTAATTGCCATCAATAATAGGATTTCTTATCGGACAACCTAAACTTATTAAATTCATATTGGTATATACTGTAAAATCATGAAGAAATACTTGTTTGTATTACTAAATATTTATTTTATTCAACTCAACGCGGATGTACCACAAAAAGATAACGAGTGGCATGCTGGTGTTGCTTTGTAAGTGGTAAATTAATCAGTATTTATATTGTTTGCACCCCATAATGATCTCAATCTGGGCTCAAATCTCCACTCATTATGTGAGGTGTACAAGGCCATAGTCCATTACTTGCCAATTGCATATTGTTGGACAAATATATACATAAATAATAATCCTTTTTACAGGCCATATCAGCGTAAAGAAGGCAATTATTCAGAACAAAACACATGCACTGATATTTTAGAAGAATTTGCTCACTGTGCATCTTCTTTGTCATTTTGCTCCATTCGATATTCAAGGCCTATAAGGTTATGTGAGAAATGTATAATCGAATATGTGGAATTTCACAATAAATATCAAGAGCTTTTGAATACAGTTGTAAATGGTACTACCTGTGGATCTGTATATATGTCGCAAGATAGATTGAATGTTGTTATGGATTATCATGATAATATAGCCGCTGTGTGGAATAAGGGAAACTGCAATAGTATGTATTTTAATATTGTTCCTTACAGTTAAAATTTTCATCTGTGCAAATCTTGTAAATAAAATTATGGATGACAATGTCACAGTTTTGTCATAAAATTGTCACATTACATTTTTCACATACTATTATCTTACATTGGACAGTTTTTCTATGTCACAATACCAAAGGCTTGTACCAAAAATAATACTTTAAAAGTTGTCTATAGTATTATTTTGACAGAATGTTATCAAATTTTGTACAGATGAGAATTGCCTAATTATTATTTTTTAAAAAGCACGATGGTACATTTACATATTTATAGAAAATGACAAATTATCTACCAAACTAAACTTAGTTTAAAGCAAAAAATAAACACTACCTACTCTGATCTTTTAACTTTATGAACAGCATGTCTCATTGAATATGTATATTTCCAAGTGGCCTAGCAAAGCTTTACACATTAATGACCCAGTAAGTTTCATGGGTGTCTCCTCATAGGTGAGGCCTCTGGTGCAGATTAATGGAGAGAGCTTAAGTGTAATTGTTATTTAAAATTGTTTGGATTCTTAGCAACAGACACCTGCCAGGTGTTCTGCCAGTTAATGTTCCTGTGGGAAACATGGATCCTGGCTTGACACTGAATTATTGTGCAATTGCATCGCAGATTGTAGGCAAGCAGGGTCCCTACAAGGCTGTTCAATTATCAATACTCTCTTCATTTCTTGCTTTAAAACTTTAAAGGATACTGACATTCATATTATAATTAATGCACAATTTAGTGTGTTGTTATGACACCTAAGAATGTGAAATAAACAAGACTTAAACCTGACAGGCTTATTTGTCATTAAAGAGTTCCTCCTCGACACTGCAGTCTTGATGTGACTATGACCCGTACAAATAGTTGACATATTGGTATAAATCATATTAATTGTGAGTTGGGTACTCACAAACAGTAAAGTTTTACAATATTTAGTGTCCAAGATAATAAGTGTCAAATCACATCTGTTCATATTATTTTATCATTTCACTAACTTTTCAGCTTGCTACGATTGGAATGGGACCCCTACATTAAAAAACGATACTATCACATTTAACAGAATGTATGATGATACTTGGACGTGTATAAATAATAATCATGGTCCTGATAATGAAATTTGTGAGAAATGTTTTGATTCTTATGTTGAATTAGACACATTCTACAAGACATTAAGCTCTGATGCTATTGGAGTGGATAGCATTTGTATGGATATAGTTGATTCAGTAAGTAAAACACCTTAAATCCTTATTATGGACTTTATTATAGATTATGTTGAATATTAATAAACAGCAAATCTAAGCTTAAACCTGTTCCATATGCAATGTAAGCCACAATAACAGAATCCCATTTGTAAAAGTACAAAACTAGTATTTTGTAATAATTGAATGTTGAAACCTCTGTATCACTTCCCAATACTTAGTAAGACAAGGCATTTTGAGAGTGGGATGTACGTCATATAATTTCCGATATTAAAAAAACAAACCAAAAAGTATAAGTTCATTGTTATAGTATCTGTTACATTTAATAAATACCCACCCATCCAGTAATGGTTTTTGTCAAGTATATTCCAGTACATAAATTCACTAACTACAATTTTGTCATTAAAGTGTAATGTTCTTTTAAAATAGCCAATATATTTTTCAGATGAATGCAACTAGATCCATGTGGAGCAAGGATCTCAACTGCTGTAATCTTAGAAAAAAACCAGAAATAGTTTTTCTATGCTGTGCAAGCATTATATCTATTCTACCAATTGTTTACTATCTGGCAGTGAGATTTTGTGGACCCATAAGAGATCTACCCAATGTATTAAAACGTATGTGATCATACTTATATGAAATATACTTGATATATTGGCATGCTAATTGAATGAGATGTTAATGAAGTTATTTTGTTTCAGAAACACGATTTAAACAAACACTCCTAAGAGGCAATGATGCAATAAACGAATAAGTTGTATGCAATAATTTAGGTTGTAATATTGTAAATGATGGGTTTATATTATTAAACAACAAATACAAATTATTGTTTTTTCTTTCTTTCTTTTTCTGCTAAATAACAGTTTTCAATTAATATTTTATTAAGTCAGGTGTCACTGTATGTTTAGAGTGTGATTCTAGCTGAACCATCCCTTGGGCAATCCTTCTATATTAAATTAAAATGTACTCAATAAGTAAATTTTTAATGATTGTCTTTTAATTCTTATTTTGCGACATGGTAATTCTTCATATAAAATGACATCATTTTCTTGTTTTGTTCATCAATCACAGTAACAAAAAGTAACTTGTGTATGTGTGCTACCTATTTTTACAGAAGTACAAATGTCAAAGCAATTGTAAAGTACCTCTACACATCCATCTAACACTTTACATTACTGTTTCACAAATTTCTACGCACATCTAGGTAACAAAAAGCCACATCCATATATTGTGCCTATTGCACATGAGATCAAATGATCAAATTGACAGTCTCCATCAATTTATCTATGTTTAGATTTTTTAATGCAACTCTTCTTGACAGAACTAGAGTTCATATTAGTGGGAATCTTATGTTTTATAGAGTTAGGTGTTGTATCTCCTTTGTTTATCATACTCATAGAAGCATCCTTTTCCTTTGGTGTGCCAGGGCGGCTGTCAAGACCAATAGCAGATAATGTTGACAATTTGCTGTCATTACCAAAAGCCTTTTGCAACATTCCTGAAGATGTTGCTATCTTCTGAGTAGCACTTTGCTTTGTCTGCATATGATTAAATGTCTTATCAATACTGCCATTGGTTTGTTGTTTTCCTGAGGGCTTAGAAGCTATGCTTTCAGTTGAACCATGAATCGTGGTATGGTTCAAACTTCTCATGGTCACACTGGTGCTAATTTGGGTGTCAGAAGAATCTTCATTGGTCTGAGACTCAGTCTCACTATTTCTCTCATCTGAAAGAAGGTTTATAACATCACAAAAACATGACAACATTGTTTTTATCATTCAGCATGGAATTATACTTACTTTTAGGATCAGCGGGATCTACAAGACCACTGACAGCCTGTAATTAGGAATAATTCTTTTTTAATAATTGACTTAAAATTCAAATTAATTTGATTGAATTAACATAATAATCTTATTATACATGCTCAATATACAAGTCTATTATTGAGTTTAGGAGTTGTCTTATATATTTTTTATATATTTTGTTATTAATTTTATAGTTAAAATAGGGTCTTATTATTTATTATTAAAATTTCGACTTTCACTAAGCGAACTTTTCGTTCTTAAAACAAAATAAATGCATTTAATTTCAATAATTCCAGCATACCTATAAAAAAAAATATTTCATATTAAATATTTATAATATACTTACAGCCATCGATGTAATAGAAGACTTTGAGAAAAGTCTTTCAGCTTCCTTAAACTTTCGATTGCGTTTGTCTGCCTTTGAATTAGTACTCTTGTTGGTAGTAAGATATCTATCCCAACCTCGTATAATGTTTCCATACAGTTGGGTATCTTCTAGATAAGAACCCTCAAAAGCATAGATTTGACGTTCCAGATTGGCCAAAGTATCCTGCATGATATAGAATCCATATTTTAAAATGTATAATTCATATTTCATATGTCTATATGTAGTTAAAATTTTACGTAAGTTGAATAATATTTTAGTGTTATTATTAAACCATGCAATCCATAATGGTATAGTATTATTTTTAGTTTTTCTCAACCAAATTTTATCAAATGCCATTCCATTTTCTCATACTAATCATGTATATAATTACGTTAATAAATCATCATAATAAATTTAAAAAAAATACTACAACAGTTTACTAACAAGTTATTTTCACAAACCTCGTGTATTGTGACATGGCCTACATTGGATTTTTTCAAAAACACTAACATTGTCGTCTACTGTTTGCAAGATTTGTACAGATGAGAAAATCGGACTATAATACGATGCATAGGGATCTATACAGACTTGAGTTTGGTCCTTATTCTACGGGACATACTTCACTCATTAGAAATAATGCCACTAAATAGATATTTAAAGTATCGCGGTTATTACACATATTTATTTCATACTTACAGCAACTTCAGCCTTTCTCTTTACCAGCTCCGCTAATTCAGCCCTGGTATCTGCCACTGATTGCTTGGTGGCCATATTTTTTTTTGATTGTACACTTTGGGTCTCGCTAGCGGGGCTTTGCGGTGAAACCACCATTTCGATGTCTTATCTCTTCAGTTTTCTTACACTACACAGAAATATAATGGTTTTGAATTGAATACATAGCAAAACATTAAATAACACTATTTCAATTAAAGCTACTCACCAGTTCCCAGCAACAGGAATTCAGTCTACAAAATCAATCAATATTAATTTGACAGTACAGTAGTTGAATGACACTTGACATCACATCAGTGTTGGCAACCTGGGAGATGGCGCTGATCGTACCAG
>DWOZ01000090.1:0-12425 GCA_018251395.1 Choranthus vitellius
ACACAACTATACTTGGTGCAAATTCGATCTGGAATTTTTCCCATACTAAATTTTTGTATGGAAAAAAATCCGGATCGAATTTGCACCAAGTATAAGTGAGTTTTGTTAGGCGCTTGAGAGCCACTTCTCTTTACTCTCACTCTCTTTCAAATACAAACTTTTGCAATTTTATAGCTCATAATAAATAAATGGCACATTGGCAATAATTATATAATTACTTGTGTGACCTAAGTACCGCTTGTAAAAAGAAATATAAATAATATCAGGGAATATTCTAATAAATCGATTAACCTTATTTTTATTAACATACCTTAGTTGAGCTCTCTTCAGTTCTAATCTCTCTAACTCCAACTTTTCTCTTTCTAATCTGTGTCTCTCGCGTTCTAGCCGCAATAACTCGTTCTTTTCCCGTTCAATTTTCTCCCTAAAATGAAGCACATGTTTAAATTATAGCAAGTATGGTTGAAAATTTTTTCAAGTCAAGAGTGTAAAGGTACTAAGTCAATGTGGTTTACCATCGAGGATGTCTTCGCTACTTAACATAAGGTGGAATATAGTCAAGCGCTAGCCAATTTAATCTAAATTACTACAATAAAACAAATAAGACTGTATACCATGTAGGATCTGTATGTTATCTGTGTGTTATAATTATCTGTTCTGATTTTTTATGAGTGTACAAGAAGATGAATGATATAACGGAGGATGATGAGACGTGGGGATAGAGAGTGTGTAATAATCAAATACTATGGAAGTAGGAGTAAATTATATCTTCGTGTTATTTTCTTAATATTGTATCTCAAAAAAGCGTCTAAATAATAGTCCACAGTCCATGGTATATTTTATTCACATGATTCGATTATGCTAGCTAACAGAGACAGCAAGGAAACTGTAGATGGTACCTTGGAAAACATTATTGAACCATGCAATTTGTAGGACAAATTGCAGCTACTCACGAAAAATTAATTTGATAGTAATCATGTGGACTATTTTTGTTCTTTTTTAAAATGCTTTTATTATAGTGTGATCATGTATATTAGTAAGTATTACTATATATTGCATTTATTTAGAAACGTGGTTGAGAAACAAGATAACAATACTGTATAGTGTAGTAATAGTTACCTCTCAGCGCGCAGTTTCTCCCGCTCGAGCGCGAGGCGGTGTTTCTCCTGCCGCTGCCGCCGCTCCCGCTCGCGTAGTGCGTCTTCGGCCGCGCGCCGCCGTCGCTCCTCTTCGCGCGCTGCACGAGATCGCTCACGGTCACGCGCTGCATCGCGCTCCTTCTGCAAACACATTTTATGTTTTAAGCAGGCAAACGAACAGACGCGTCATCTGCTGGTAAGTGATCAGCGCCGCCCATGACCATTAACAACACCAGACTGGGGTGCCACGTTGCTTGCCAAAGAGAGTAATAGACTTGCACATACGGGGAAGAGGTATATTGCTGAAACTACTGGAATCAATCCGAAGCCCCCTGCCAGAACACACGATTCGTTGGGCAACTGAATCAAAAAAAGGGTGGTAGGTAGCCAGCCAGCCAGGCTTCACAAAAAGATAATAATTATTCGGCGAAGTTCTACTGACTGTACTATTCTGTCGTCTCTTAGGACACCCTGGTCTGCAAGTACAGGTTTGTATTATACACCACTCAAATAGAATAACACAACCTTTATCTTCGGTTAGAACTGGAGCACAATAGTTTCAACCCATTAATGATTTTACAGAGCGCAAATCTTTCCTCATAAGTAGAGCCTAGAGACGGCCTCTGTCAATATAGTTTAATTTTTAGATGAATAATTTAAGTTATATTTTTAATAATAGTTCAGTGCTCACGATTACAAATATGTTTACGAAACTGCCTGTCAACTATTTGAACCAAAGTGCAATATCACAGTAGTCATTGTCATGTTTGATCTTTATGGTTTGTGTAAAAAAAATTAAAATCTTCAAAACAATTGTAGAATAAATCAATCAAAACTTTATATATAATGTTATTGCATGCCACCAATATACCAACTTACCCATATTTTGGAAAATGATAGTACTTCACGAGGTGACCTTCTACGCTCCCGACTGCGAGTATTGCGCCTAGCTCTATCCTGAAAATAATAGTAAATACAATTAAAAACAAACTTCGTAAAGCATAAACAGTCATACTCATTCATATTCAACAAAGGTTTATAATGATGTATGTTATGCCTATGTATTTTTTTAAGCTATATGCCACAACGCATACATACATTGTCAACAAGCGTCAAACAGCGATATTTTAATTATGGAACATTCATGTTATAACTACAAGACTATTTTCTTTTAGATATAAAGCCAATATTGTAAAAGAAACTCTGCTTTAATTTTTGTAAAAATACATTTATATAACAGCTGCCATTAAAATGGGGAGGAAAACTTTTTAGGTTGGTTTTATCAATGAATGGATGAGATGGTTTGGACACATTGTATAAATAAGTACTTACTTTTTCTGATCTGTGAGATTTTTCTCGGGTTCTGGACGTGGAACGAGCGCTTTCTTCTCCAGACCCGTCGCCCTCCTTCTTGGGTTTTGACTCACATTTATCGCCGTCTTTTGCGTCCTGTTATTAACCACAAATGTTTACGATAAATAAATATCTTTGGACAACTTACACATATATTCAATAACCACAATATATCACAAATATAAAATGAAAGGTTTTTACTGTTCAACACCACAATTAAACTGTGCAGCTTTAATATATCCATACTGTTTATTCCCGAACGTACACAGGAGAAATTTAAAAATACTAACACTGGGTTAAACTTATAATTAGTCACGCTATATTAAAATGATTGGATTGTTAATACGGAATAAATCGACGACCAAAAACAGTAAGCGCGTAACGTTATTGGTGTAACTCCTAAGAGTTACTCCCTTTTACGAAAACATCTAAGAAGATAAGCCATTCGATATTTTTTAAATACAATTTTTTTATGAAAACTAACAACTAGCATCAGAGACACCATTAAGTATAGAGAAAAGTTGTGAGTAAATATACATATGTGTATCTGTATTTCTGGGTTAAGTAATGTGTAATCGTAATCATTCAATCGCAACCTCATTTTCCTTTCCGTCATCTTTGCGCTCCTTGCTTGGGCGACGCTCCGCCCTGGAGGATGGCTGACGGCGTGACGAGGA
The DNA here is from genome assembly GCA_018251395.1 of Choranthus vitellius. Classification (NCBI taxonomy): domain Eukaryota; kingdom Metazoa; phylum Arthropoda; class Insecta; order Lepidoptera; family Hesperiidae; genus Choranthus; species Choranthus vitellius. Next base: position 3,170 of record DWOZ01000090.1, read on the forward strand.
CTCCGATTCAGACTTCGCCTTCTCCACTGATATCATACGCCCGTGCAACTCTGTGGTTACCAAAAACGTATAACAAAATATATTAACATATTTGTATTATTAACGCATTTTTTATTTTTTTATAGATTATAGCTGTAAAAGTAGTAGGCGTAAGGGTAGATTTTATAATTTTTTCTACCAAAACTTACAGTAGTACAGACAAATATTTGAAGTTTCAATGAGTTTTGGTAATACAAGAATAATATTGCCTACTCTGGAATCATTCAAAGTTAATAACAAATTAAATGAAGAGGGACGAATAATTACCATTATGTTATATTAATGGTCCTATATGATATTAAGGAACCAAATTTTGCATAGATTAAAATATATACCAGTTCTATGTAGATTTTTGATGCAATTTTCCGCATCCTGTGCACTTGCCATTGTGACGTAGCCGTAGCAACGAGATCCAGGGGTACGTGCGTTAGTTACCACTTTCGCACCAATAACCTGTGAAACAAATATTAACACAACTTTTAATAATCATAATTTGTGTTAGTTATTTATGTCCATACACTTTTGTACAAGCTTTCAAATAAAACGGAATTTAAGAAAAGTAATGCCTAGAAAAGTAATTCAGGAAAAATAATGCTTGGGGACTATATCTCAAACAAACCATAAGTTTTTTTTAATTGGTAAATAACAAATACGTAGTAATATTATAAATATTATAATTGTGTACCTAAAATATAGCAATTATTGTATTCTCTTAACCTATTGTATTTATAAAAGAGAAATAATATGCTCACTTTGCCATGTTTACTACAAAGTTGTTTTAAGTCCTTAGCCCTTGTATCACCGGAGAGTCCGCTAACCCATAGATTACGAGCACCTCCTTCTTTGCTATCATCCTTTTTCTCTTTTTTGTCATTTTCTCCCTCTTTTTCTTTATCATCTATAAAAGAAATGTAATAAGGGAAAATTATTTCAGAAAACCAATGAGAAATACATATATGGTCCATTTTCTCATCCATATAAAACTTATAAACCATTTTTTACTGATGTGCTGACTATGACTTCAGCCAGCAGGTGCTGACTAAATAAAGCAGGGAGGCATCAAAATTTTCAAAAAATAACGTACAGATGTTACAATTTTATTATTAGTATAGTTGACACTACAACAATAATTCTGAAGAATTTAACAACATCTCATATTTCAAAAGCGCCGTCGCGTGATGAAGAATGAAGTATAATTTCTCCCTACATACATCTTATGGATTCATTTTACATACTAGGTATACATATTTTATATGGAATATATAGAAATTACACTACATAAAAACTTTGATGTTAAGTCATATTTTTATATTACAATCTAATAATTTTTAAAAGTAAAAAGACTTATGACTACTAGGCAAACTAACAGGCCGACTATTTGCAGACCAATAGTTTTCTACGAAAATGGCAGACTAGTCGGTACATACTATTTTTGTGTCAACACAGTAGTGTAAAAGTTGCTTTTTACGTTTTTTTTAGTTATTTATACAAAACTTGTGATATTGAAAAGATGTTAGGGCCCAAGATGTTAGTGTGCAATGTGACAGTTTTATAACAAAACTGTTAAATTTATCATCCACTATTTTGATTACCAATTTTGTACAGATGAGAAAAATGGACTATACACACTATAGTATATGTAGATTACTCACCTTTTTGACTCTTGTCACTTTTATCATGGTCATTGCTGAAATAAAAAAAAAAGTTCAGTATTTAAATCACAAAATTTGAATAAACAATGATACATTTTTGACTTTTAATTTATGAACATAATGACATACATTAGTCCTCAATTGATAAGGACAAAATCATCTACAAAGTTTTGCACCATTACAGTGGTCCTTCCGTTGGAGGTGCGCAATGGTTTCGTCCAGCAAACAGCATCAAGATGGAGGTTGTTGTTGACACATGAGACCAGGTTGCAGGGTAGATCCATCTTGGATAGCAGGTAGCACGCCAGCCGATGACACGTAGGTATGGTTGATCAATCCCCAAATGTGAGTGTCCTAGTGAAGTCTTCTAACACGTAGCGATGGTCTCCGCTGCATTCGCCGCTACGATGTCCTTTGGTGAAGTAAGGTGCAAAACTTTGTAGTGATACAAAGGAAACGTATTTGAGGTATTTTAACGTGACTAATCGTAGCTTAGAGATGCGCGTGGAGCGTCGCGACGGCCCTTCCGCGATCACCAACCTAGTGGCGGCGGCTTCTGTGGTTACTTGTTGGGTTTCGGAGTGCGCAGCATCAGTCGTCGCAGAGTCGTCAGCAGGCGCCTCGGTGGTTGCCAGCTCCGCCGCATGCTCGCTCGCCGCGACATCTACGTCAGTGTCAGAGGTCAGCAGAAGTCAGTGCAGGCTGCTCGCTGGGAGCAACCTGCCCTGTCCATCTTCGTTCTTCACATGTACAGCCAAAACACGCAACTGTTTCTTGCATCTCGTACATTAAAGTTGAAAATTATAAAAACCTTCACCTGAAAACTTGATTTGATATTAACACCATGGCCTCAATGGAAGACATGAAGCAATATGGAACCTTTGGCTGTTTTGTCAGTCATGAATACATATGGGCTGAATACTGGAAACTTTAAAAGTTAAAGAAGGATAATCGCCTGGTTTGTTTTGACACGAAATCAGTTTGCACCTTTTGTCAGTGGTGAATGCTCTCCAGCTCTATTGTACAGCTCCATCTTCCACGTTAGTAAGTTATTGGATCCATTTTTGACTCTATTAACAGCTGGTACCACAGTTATCCTTTGCTGGTGCCATTATTCATATTCTTCTCTTATAAACAAATTCACTTTGGAAACACTTCACATTTTATTATAAGCAAATGAATTATTTTTAAGTTAGGAATCATAATTTTTTTTTACATACAGTATCTGTTTCACGGTCCCTATACCATTAATCCTAAAGTGACTTCTGATTTTAGTACTTACCTTTTTTGTTTCTTGTAGTGTTGTCAGTCTGAAAAGGTAATAACGGAATTGCTTTAAAATAACTTCAGCTTTATGTAAAATACAAAACAATAAATTTAAAGCATATGTATCTTTATTGTAATAAATATTAGTATTTACATTTACATAAATATATATACAGATTAATGATAAAAAAATAATAGTGTAAAAGGACACATGTATGATAAAAAGCAAACATTTACAAAACCATGTGGATGTCTAATAAAACTGATAGAATATATTATGAATGTATAATAGATATATCATGTATTGTTGAAACTAATCTACTTCCATCATGTACCCATTGGACATTTTTGAGGGTGGCAGGGGTAGCTTAACATTCACAGTGAAGAAATAGAAACATACCTCCTCATTGAGCAGCTCATCGTCACCAATATCTAAGTTGATACTGTCCTCAGCGTCAGTGTTGTTCTCAGTTTTATGGTCATCATCATTTTTAGCATCCTTATCCATGCAAACTTTTTTAGCTTGAGTTGCTTCAGAATCATCTTTCAGTTCGCGTTTCCGAGGTGTTTTTTCGCTTTCATCAACATCCATCTTTTCATCTTTCTTTTTATTTTCTTGGCTTTTTTTTGGCGTTGTTTCTGAGGAATCGGCATCTTCCTCTTCACCGGCGGCATCTTGAACAATCATGTCTTCCATAGCAGGAGAATCTTCGGATTCTTGTTCTATTGTGCTCTCGTTGCGCCTAGTACGCTTTGCAGGAGTCTTGGCTTCCGGTGAACTTAGCTCGAATTTGTACGTGCTAGGATCATGCCCTTGTTCTTCTAAATGCTACAAATTCCACGGGTATTTTATTACTAAGTATTAAATTATCAAACCAGTAAATATGTTCCTTACCCATTTGTAATGCCATGTTTACCTTTGATAAACGCTGTATTAGCACACTCCGTATGCCGGTCTTATCTAGGTTACGCTTCTCGAGCTCCGTCCTCAAATCTATTACTCTGAGTTCTTCCAGTAAACGTTTACGGTCCGACATAGCTCAATGTTATTTTCGACACGTGTCTATTAATATCTCAACAGTTTTGATATGTATTTTCGTATGAAAACGTAATATTTTAGTCCACAGACATGCAATAGATGTTGAAGAAAAGATCAAGCACATGAACGCAAAACGGAGTATCGAAAATCTCGTTGAAAACAAAATGGCGGCTTACGACGACAATGGCGACAATGTTGTATAGTTTAAAAAAAAAATCGATTCGCCTTAGATTCTGTCAATATCGCCATCTATTATTATACTCTACGGCTATTAAACTGATTAATAACGGACAAGACGATAAGTTAACATCCGTAAAATTAATATTTTATGCAAATTGTACGAAATCAAAAAAATTAAAAACGGAAAAATCTTGCTAGTCTGTATTCTTCTTCGCGGAACCTTATTATTTCCATTTTATTAAATTTTAAGCTTTTAATTATTCAAACATCTCTCTCCGATCTCTTTGCCAACCCAACTACTAATTATAAAGCACTCTTTGCCAACTACCCAAACAAGATCTTTGCAAAGCACAGAATTTAAAACATTCTTAAAAAGAAACGTTTGGTCATGTGATATGGCAATATCTACGTTCATTGTCATGCATTCACTGTGCTGTCAGTCATGATATTACTTTGTAATATCAAAGTAGGTACTCTGTGCTGTCTTGTCATGTGATGCGAATGAATGTGAACTTGTTAATCAGCCAATTGTTGAATTTATTGATTTTGGTTTTATGCAGTCAAATCCATTCCCATTAAGTTAAAATTTTGATGAAAATTACCAAATAATTCAAACTTCATTGAGTAGGTTCATAAGAATTCAAAGGAATCAAGACGTCGATAAATTCAACGAAATTGCTAACAAGTTGTCAATCACATTAAATATCATATGATCATTCAATTATTAAAGAAAAAAATATGTGAGAAGTGTTTTTTAAGAAAAATAAATTTACAGGAAGTCCGGTGATTTTCCTTGTCACCTATATAGTAAAATTAAAAATAGTAAAATATCCAAACAGTAAAATATAATCGAAAAAAATGCAAAATAAGAATGACGGTAAGGGCTTCTATCCCTATTTGTGTAACATATTAATAAAGGAAATTTAAGCAGTTACTGTAGCAGGCTGGTATTCATCATCATTCTCGGATTCCTCAAATAGATAAGAATAGCAAATGATTTAAACCTACTTTTATTATAGAGCAATGTTTAAAGTTCTTGTGTTGTTGAACCTGGTTGCAATGTAGAACCTGGATATAGTGTAGCACAAATTGATTTTATGTGATGTATGTTATTAGTAATTTGTAAAATTTTCAGTACAATAATTTTTTGTTTTATGTTAAGTACATTTCTATAGTTGACTAGTTTTTTCCTAAGTCCTTGTACTGATTTCCCCCTCAGTTAACACTTCATCTAGTGTATGAAAACAAATTATAATAATTTTGTATTATTATTTTATGTTTATTGATAAGATGTGCTGATGACTTTCTTTTACTGTTCCTTCTCCTCATTCTTTTGGCACCTTTCTGAAATGGTGGAACATTCCTAAAATGGAAATTCATAACTGTATTAAAAATAACTACTTGAGATAAATTATTTCACTTTGTACCAAGTTTCATTAAAATTGTTTTAGTAGTTTAGGCATGCAAACGTAACAGACAAACAATTATTTTTAAATTTTAAAATGTTGTCAAAGCAGATTATGGAGATACTAAGGTCTTGTTTTTAATTTAAAAATTACAAGGTTACGCAACTGCAAAATAAAACACTATAAAACATAACACTAATTGCAGCACTTCACTTTACTGCTCTTCCTTTATATCTCTTCTTCTTCCTTCTGCATTTGCTTCTGAATTGAATTGCCTGTGCTGTGTTTCCTACTGCCTTATACACCCCATATTATATTTATCCAGAACATTCTAGAAATCACTTTTTTAAATTTAAGCCTACTACCAATTGATTTGTGTCCATATGGTATGGACATAATCTTTTTATTGTAACTAAAAGAAATAACTTCAGTTCAGAATGCATGAAACTTAAGTTCAAATATTGATGTACTACTAAGTTTATAAGAGCTTCAGATTAGTTTTAATCTTAAATTTCTTTATTTTCAGATATATGTGATGTTACCATAGTGTCAAACTTATTAGACAAAGTTATTATAAACCAGCTGCATTTACTCGAACAGAAAATGGCATGTGAGTTAAATATAGAATCAAGCATCAATACGGGCACTATACACCTGGCTAAGTCAAGATACATAATGGGGCACAGTTCTGTGAGCGGAGCTAGGCTACCAACTGAGAGCAGTCCTGAATTCCACGCCTCCACATTGTGTAATACAGTTGAACAAGATGGTGTAAAGCAATTTCAAGTAGTTGAAAATGATGCAGGAAATACAGTGAATCCAATACACTGGTTTGGTGTTCTGGTACCACAAGATTTACATAAAGCAAAGAGTATATTTCAAAACACTATAAACTATGTGGTAGAATGTGCAAATGTTCAGATGCAAATACTGGATAATATCAGAAATTATCAAATGCTGTATGACTACAAGAAAACATTGCTTCAATGAGAAAATATAATATCATATAAAATAGGTAACAGCATTAAAACACCATAATGATCTTTAATATTTCTTGTTTAATTTATTTAACATTGAAACTATTGGTTTGTTGGTAACATTTATGTTTCACATTTTAAACATTTTTTCATAGTATTTTTTTCACATTCCACATATACCTATACTGGATAAATCAATTTATTTTCTAATAATCTTGATAAAATTACTTGTCAATACTCACTATTTTATACAAATGTAGAAGCCTACACTTAAAGCAACATTTCTTTTGTTAACTTTATTGTGCTATGTTAGAAGTATGGTATTTGATTTAGAATTTACATAAATAATTATTTCTGTATATATCAACGGCAAATAATCATAAGTATGTTCAACCATCATTCAAGTAATATTATATAATGTAGTGAAGGTCGTTAAAAATATGTTGGATAATCATTTTATTTTAATATCTTGGTAAAATCATTTGACATTAGCATAATTATAATTACAATGTGTTAGTTCTGAACTGTGGAAGTAAATAACATCATTTGTTACATTCACTGTCATTTATATGTCATGACTGCCTATATGTATATTAATAACAAGTAAATAACAATTCAAAATGCTGTAACTTTTTATTTCAGTGACCTTAATTGAGAAGCAACTTAATGTTTATTTAGCGCTGAATGATTTCTTTCATACATTCATAAGTATCCTATTAATAGGTACAATTTTTGATTGTGTTTTGTCATTAACTATTTTGATAAAGGTCTCGTTACTGATTCTTTATCTATATCATGCATCTATAAACCACTACTCATGTAACAGAGGTGTATCAACTGTTAGGTGTGAAGAAAAAAATGGTTTCAATATAACAAAACTGATGGATGTATAAAGAGAGTCGAGAATTTTCGAGAAAATTATATATGACTTGTATTATATAAATTCTAAAGACATGTTACTCATATCTCCTAGTAATATCAAACAAATATACCTCTTTATTCAATGATAAAAAAATTTAATTAATCATAGGTATCCACATCTTATACTAACAATCATATTTAATCCACATTCTCATGACAGAAGTTTTACATAACGATAGAACAAATGTTAACTGGAAATTAGACTAAGATGATTTTCAACAGTATAAATACTAGGTATCTAATTCAAATGTATACCCTGAAGTTATTTTATGTCTCAGCTGGATGTCATGGGGGGATGTCATGTCATTCTTAAATTTATGGAGTATAATATTGCTTTTTAAAAAACAAACTACAAATCACACCAAGTCTGGCAACTCCAAACTAATGAAGGTTTCTCTTTGCACAATATTCAGATGTTGACTAACAAAACATCCCTTTTTCCCATTACCTTACCTACTCCAGACATGCTGAGGTTTAAGATCAACTGCAGCTTACATCAGAGATGTCATAAGGTTTGGTGTCTCATCTTCATTAAACAGATAGGCAGGCATTATGCATTTATTTAAAATCTATCATGCGTCCATATAATATTAATGCTTACGTAAAATATAACGTTACAAACACTGACTAATAAATTATTTTGGAATGGCAATGATACACGAATAATTCAATTACTTATAACTTATAACTAGACAAATTTAAATAAATAAACAATTCAAACATAACTTTGAAACAAGACTATCAACTACTATTAACGTTGTAAATCCAGCAGGTGTCATTACTTACAATGCAATATTCACACTTTATGCAGCATTAAGTCAATAAAGACACCATTTTTGTGCGATAGATAGTTATATTATACCTGTTTTATGAATTGAAGCAAACAATAAATAAATTTGTTAGAGATGACCTTTGGTATCTTAATATATATATAAACCTAGTATCTTTGAAATTGTGACTTCTGGGTTTAAAATAACGACTTTATGCACTTGGAAATAGATACCAATTTTAATATATCCAATCAACAGTGTTAAAAAAATAATACTTAAATGCAGAGATAATACTTATTTTTAATGCAGAGAAGTCACATATAACAAATTAAACTTGTAATAAATGCAATAAAGCGATCACACAAAATCACGTAATTATTTACAATAGTGTATAATTAAAACATAGAATTCATAAACAAAAATAATAAAAAATGTAAAACATTCGTTCTAAATTCTAAACAGGTTTACAAACAACGATAAATTAAATATCTAATAACATTTATCTACGTAACCTTTAGTTAATTCCAAAAAAGCGTGAAACATAGAGAAGTACCCTCTATATTTTAAGAATTGCAAATGCATATGTGTATTTGATAATTTACTTTATTTTGCATTTTCTCAGGTCTCGTTCACATTTTCTTAGTATCATTTTGTGTCCTAATTTCACTCAGTAAAAGTTCCATTGGGTGTCATGATTAATATGCGATTTTCATAATTCACAATGTACCCACAACATCAATCCTCATGCAGCAGCTAGGTAGGCACTAAACACTAATAACAAATACATCGATAATGTTGATACATCAACATGAAACAGTTTCGTATGATAAAATTTGTATGTTGCATAATTAAAATACATAAAATGCATATTTCGTAATTAAATAGGTATTTACGTAGTAGGACATAAGAATGACCATTCCCTATGTTGATGCCTGAAGTTAAGTACCAAATACCATGGCTATGGTGGGAATTCGATTATTATAAAGTAATAATGTTATATACAAAT
>DWOZ01000091.1:0-12412 GCA_018251395.1 Choranthus vitellius
CGGTAGCTGATATTAATGTTTTGATCAACAACCATCACTTGGGTTGTATCAATCAATTTAATTGGCTTACAACGCGACGGTAAGGCCAGTGTTTCGTTGCACGCGAAAACAATGATACCGGTAACATAAGAGTAAATTATATTATATTGTTCATTTAATACTAGGCATTGTCGGCGTCAGCTGTAAGAAAAGAAATTGGCGCAGGTACCTATGTAATGATCCTTCCACGCGCGTATGACGTTTTTCAATATGCTTGTAAGGTAAAAAATATGATATTTTTTTTCAATATGAAATTATTGTTTTCCACATTTTTCATATACATCATTTTTAAAGCTATGTGTGCGGTACCAGATATATAGAGCATGGGGAAATTTGATAAACTTCGAAACTAAATAAAACGTTATGTTCGTATCCAGAAAACCGTATTTATGCAGTTAAACTGTGATTGCTTAAGTACATTTCATTCTCAATATTAAAAAAATGTATATATTTTTTTATTAGAACAGTGCTGTGACGTTACGAGGCCACGTTACGAGCTACGAAAAACTTAAACTTTTCAAACTACTTCTAATTACTTGATAATAAAATAATTTAACCTGCTACTGTCGCTAAAAGCTACTATATTACATCTTGAGACCTAACCGTACATAGACGTTACTTATATTATTATCTCCTGGATCTTATTTCCTAGTACACTATCGGACAGACGACTTAATACACAGTAGAACGACTACGTTGAATAGCCGAGAAAAAATGCAGTTATTTAAATGTTTTCAATAACCCTTTTGTTTTCATTTTGGCTGTGATGGCGTTTCACACTGAAGGGCGTGAATGGTATAGCGGAACTTTTATGTCTTTTGCGTTTAATCTTTTATTGTATTGTCTGGGAAATAAACATTGCTCATTTTTCATTGCTCATTTCAATTTGATTTGCGTAATCGCTTTGTTTATGAAAACAGTTTCTATAAAGTATCATTAATAAGGAAGAAGGCGTACAAGAATCTAAACGTACTTATGAGCTTCATGTCCTTACACTAAATTATAACTAAATAACTACACATAGCTGTATCTTTAGGCTATATGAAGTCCATTCGGTGTCAGATCATCAGTGACTACGTTGGAATACCGCTTTTAAATCCTAGAACAATAGAGAGAATTGACAGAGTTTCAGTTAAATAACTATATTTTGATAATCCCCATATTGTTTCTGTCTAGTTAAAATGGATGAACACTTTTTCTTTAATCACCTCAACGCTTTAATGTTCTTCTATTCGAAAAAAATATGTATACCACCACCACATATATCCTGTTTTATACCACAAATAACTTTCTTCAAAAATCTTCTACTCTATCCTCATTCATTCATAAAAATTTCAACGTTCCTCCCATCGAATGATATTCACATAGCGCGTCGGTACTGCGAATCTAACAAACGTAACCATTTCACGTATAGTCATAAAGGCTATTTTTATTGCTTACTGTTAACATAAACTCTATACAGTTTCATCCCCTAACGTTTCTAAATGCAATCCAAACGCAGTAGAATCAGGAATTATACCAGCATTTACTTTCAACGATGCACTCAAGATATTTTCAAGAGTAGCGCGTAAGAGTTAAAATGCCGGATTATTTTTATTTAATAGCAGTTTAAAACGATTCCGATTCGTATAGCGAGTGTATTTAAACCCCTTTAATTCTAACCTAGTGCTTTCAGTGTTATTCGCGATACTCATAGTAAACACATTATTATAAGTTAATCCTGGCTACTGTAGTCAGCCACATATATTGAGACTCTGTTTTTAACATGGTTATTTCTTAAAGGCTCTTTTCGGTTGGCTTTATCTCATTTATATGTAGAGTCAGGGTTTGTCATTGCTGAGAAAACCTAAAACATACTCCTCCACACTGGCCCATTGTGGGACAATGCAAGGGTTAGTGGCCAAACTAGCCTACAATATAAGCTATATTGCATATATAATATAATATATTGAATATTTAATGACTACTCATTAACGATGACAATGGGATCATCAGCTTTACTAGCCCTTCGAAACCCAGTAGGCCTTGTGAAATGTTTGCAACTAGAGCCACCGATGTTCGTACTGTTACGAGTCTCGGAGTAGGAGGGTTTTTAAAAAAAAAGATTTAATTAAAATTAGAACAACCGTCTGGCAGGATGATGGAAATGAGACTGAGGGGTGTGTGTTAGCAACTATTGGAAGTGCATATGATAGGTGCGAGGGGAGGAGGCTGACTCTGCAGAATCTCATACTATGTGTATCCGTAACATCTCCCCGGGGTAGACTAAACATCGGGGATGAAATTCGATGTTTAGGGAAACTACACATTCATCCTAATACTAGGAGAAGGGATGTTTTCCGGTTCGGGTTTACGGTTTACGAATTTGACAGGTGTTACGGTGTCAAGTTCCAGGATCTGTTCTGGAGGATCTGATGGGGTTGAGGAGGTTACCTTGGAAATCCGAAGGGAGAGACGATTGCTCGATTTAATGCATAAAATTAATTTATACATACAGAAAACAGAGATAACAATAGTTAAAATTATAACTACAATAGAGTAATGAGCCTCGTATTTAATTATTTGATGTTGCGATATAATCTTATCAGTTTCATCAGACATGGATTTTAATTTTGATTTAGTTTCTAATGTAAATATATCTAGATCGATATTTTCCAGTTTCAAGGGGGGCTCATTACTAATTACATTTTTAAACTTATCTAAGTTACAACAAGAGTCTTGAATTATATTAAAATCTGATTGTGTTACAGTAGTGTTTATTATTATGTTATTAAATTTTGGTATTAATTTTGTGCTCTTACAATACGCGATACAATTTTTCGGGATTGTTAAGATTCCAGTACCGATTACATTTGTCTCTATAATTTTAGAATTCGGGCATTCAATGTAAACTTTATTACCCTTCGATTGAACATAAATCCATCTATTATTATTAAGTGGTTTCCACAAGTCTATATGTCCGTGCAGGAAATCGGTACGGCACTGTATCGGCAACACACTTATTACACTTGATAACAGAACACTTTCACAACTGGGATTCGCGTTTGTCTGGAACACTGTCATAATGTCGCATATGTACTCCCGGGTATTTATTGCTGTGCATTCCTTGAGCGTTTCCAAATTACAGTATTCAGATTTGTCATTGGTCATTGCTATGTATTTGCTATTAGGAACAATAAAACTAAAAGAAATTGGTTTTCCGCTATTATGCGGAGTAGGTAATGCTATGGTATGAAATATGTCATATTTCTTTGGGGATACTAATGGCATCCTCAGAATGAAAACAATCTTATTATTTAGACTATAACATAACACACTAGATATATTCATTATGGAATGAATATTGCTTAATGCTAAACTTATAGGTAACTTATAATCTACAGGTAAGTATCTATAGTTATCGGCGATTTCCTGGTATAACTGCGAAGGTGATAAGACAGCTGGGTGCAAGATGTTTTGATTAGTCAGCATAACAGCATTCGTAATATCTTCTATTTGAAATGATAAGGTGAGTATGGAAGCTTCTAGACTATTTAAGAATGAATTGATGTTAGCTTTTATAATTAATTCGTCGGAAATTTTGGTAATGTTTTTTAACTGTAGGGAGAAATCGTCGATAGCTTTATTGAGGCTGGCTTCATTAATCTTGATTTTGTATAAGGTGTTATTGAACTTAGACAAGATTGTCGATGTTATTAAAATATTATCTTTCATTAATGAACCCAGTCTCTTCTGATTACTCTCAATGTTTTGTATGGCGTTGTCATATCTGACAGCGTCTTCTTCATCGAGGGTTCCAAATATAGTTTTGGATAGAGCGCCTATGCCACCTATCCAGGCTCCTCGTTTAGATCTTTTGTCTACCAGATGGGATATAGAGGAGTACTCGGATAACATATCGTGATATCTTACAGTCAGGGGTTGTAATATATTCTGACATTCTAAATTATTTGACGTTTTCATGTTGATCTCACTGCATATCATACGTATAGTGCTTAATATGGAATTAATATTTTGGATATGGGGTTCTATGTACGAGATATCAACTGGCGTTACTATATCTAGGTAGCTTACACGGATTTTGAGTTCACCGATTGGGTCAAAATATACACCAGCGCTCGTGTTGATTTGTTGGACGAATTCTGGGTGACCTTGGGCCAGTATGCTGTAAGGAAAAGAGTTACTGAAGAGGGTGCTATAAAAGTTACGTTGTGTTAATTTGTTTTATTTAATGCATAATATCGAATAAGGTAAGTTAGGATAAGGTAAGTAGTTTTTATTATTTATTATAATTTATTTATTTACTTTAGGTTATTGTTTCTGGGGAATTTACATGTTTGACTTCGTCAAAATGATGTTTTACATGACGTCTATTTATAAGCAAAGACAAGGTGTGGTTACCATGTACCTTAACAACCTTGTATGGGCCCTTCCACACAGGTGATAAAGCTTTACGTAATCTGAGATGGTTTTTCAGCATTACAAAATCGCCGACCTTATATTTTACAGAACGGCTACGAGAGTCATAATAGTTTTTCGAGTTTAATTTAGACCTTTGAATGTACTCTAATGCTTTGTCACGGGTATGCTTTAACCTATGTTGTAACATTTTTACGTATTCGGGGTAAGTAGTGTTGCTGTCACTATATATTGAATTTGGTATATGTGGTTTATGCCCGAGTAAAAGTTCATAAGGGGAATAATGTGTGGTCGAATGTACTGCTGTATTGTAAGCTAGCATCGCTGTATAGACGTAACGGGGCCAGTTATCTTGGTTCTCGTTAATATAGGGTCTCAAATACTCCTTCAGGGTTGAATGCGATCTTTCTAGTGCACCCTGCGTTTGCGGGTGATAAGGAGTGGACCATAGTTGTTTAATCTTTAAGAAGTCACACGTTTTCTTAAATAATTCAGCTGTAAAGTTTGTACCTTGATCGGTAAGTATATGTTTTGGAATGCCAAAGAGTGATATAAAATGAAGAAGACATTCGCAGGATTCTTCGGCTGTATTAGAACGGAGTGGATATGCTAAAGAAAATTTTGTGAGGTCGTCTTGCATAGTCAAAATAAACCTAAGTTTGGCTGAGCCGGATTCCGGTAAGGGGCCCACGATGTCAAGTGACAATCTCTCGAATGGAGATGTGGAAGTTGTAGTTATTACCATCGGAGACCTATTAATTCGGCGCAAGGCTTTGTTGGTTTGACATGAAGGACATTTTTTAATATAATCTTCGATGTCACTACGCATACTTTTCCAATAAAATTTCTCCCTAATACGATTCAACATTCTGTTAGCACCTAAGTGACCTGCGATAGGTATATCGTGATTCTCTTTTAGGATTTTAGGAATCTCACTCATTGAGGGATATATAATGTTATTATGATATATATGTATCTGTATATTAGTTCCATCAAATAAATAGCTAAACATATTATAAATTTTTACAAAAGAATGTCTATCAAACGGATTTTTAAAGTCTGATGAACCAATATTGTTTATAGTAGGATAGGACATCATTATTTGGTCTCGAGTATATTTTAAGGATTTAAATATATCTTGATAAGAGTTATCATCAAAATAGTGTACTTTAGTAAATAAGAAAAGGTAAGTTTTATTTTCAATGGTAAGAGGTAGGAAAGTGTGTTGGGATCGTTCTAATTTCAGGAATTCATCGCGATCGGGTTGCGGGCAGTTGCTCAGCACTTCTTCGACGTATGGCATAGATTCATCCATATCTATCGAGGTAGGTATAATAATAAGTTTATGCGCTCCTTTAAGCAGGTTTTCGTTATGTTCTGATATGGAAGTATCGTATGATCTCGTAGGAGACCTTAGGAACTGACTGTAGGATTCATCTCGTGGAGATAAGTTCTCAGGTCGCGTAGGAGTTTCCTGAGGGGGTTCATCGGATGTATTTATCGTTTCAGGGTCCAGCTCGTCGAGTAAAGGTAAGTTTTCAGGTACTGGAGGAGTTTCCGGATAAGGCTCATCGGTTATTTGTATCGTTTCAGGATTTACATCGCCGTGTGAAGGTAACTTTTCAGGTTCTAGAAGGGGCTTAGAGATAGGTTTTTTAGGTTTAGTCGTTTTTCCAGGATTTTGTCTGCTGGTAGAGGGTTGTGGTTCACTCTCAAGAGAGCTTAGGAATTCCATGACTTCGTCTTCGATTTCAGGGTTTATGAGGTCAACATCTAAGCTAGACGGCGGTGAAGACATGACATTTTGTAAGTCACTGATGGCTTCGTTGAGTGTACTTGATTCTAGTTGTGAGTGTTCTTCGATAGTGTTAGGATTTTCAGGACTGTGATTATTTTTATTTTCAGGATATATGGGATTTACTGGGTACCTAGAAAGAGCGTCAGCCGCGGAATTTAAATTTCCCTTTCGATATATGATTTCGTAATCATATTCTTCTAGCTTTAGCCTCCATCTCTGCAGTTTACTACTAGGGTCCTTGTGATTAAATAACCATTTTAAAGGTCGATGATCCGTGACTATGAAGAATTTATGTCCATAAAGGTAAGGGCGAAATGTTTTGCAACCATATAATATAGCTAAGAGCTCTTTCTCTGTCGTACTATAGTTGGTTTCACTTCTATTAAGTGTACGCGAAGCAAAGGCTACGGGTTGATCCTTACCAACCGATCCTTGTGAAAGGACCGCGCCTACCGCATAGTTAGAGGCATCGCAAGTAAGTATAAAAGACTTAGAGAAATCAGGATAAATAAGAAGTGGAGCAGTAGTTAATTTATGTTTAAGTGTATCAAAGGACAGTTGTTGTTGGTTTTCCCATCGGAATGGGGTATCCTTTTTCAAGAGATTAGTGAGAGCTTTGGCAGTTTTAGAGAAATCTGGTATAAAACGGCGATAATATGAGACAAGACCTAGGAAGGACTTTATATCTTTTGGACTTTCAGGAACTGGGAATTCTGTTACAGCTTTGACCTTTTCAGGATTTGGTTTAACACCTTGTTCTGTTATTATATGACCGAGATAACAGACTTCGCGTCGAAGGAACTCGCATTTGTCAGGCTGGAGTTTGAGGTTGAAGTCTCGAATTCTTTGAAATATCGTTGACAAATTACAGATGCTAGATTTGAGATCGTGACCATAACAAACGACATCATCGAGGTATACGAAACATCGAATACCTTGAAGACCAGACAGTACAGAGTTCATTAGCCTCTGGAAGGTCGACGGGGCGTTTTTAAGACCAAACGGCATTCTCGAAAATTGGAAATGTCCTTCTGGTACTGTGAAAGCAGTCTTGGGTTTGTCTGCTTCCTTCAATTCGATCTGGTGGAATCCTGATGCCAGATCTAACGTGGAAAAGTATTTGCTATTTCCAAGTTGGTCCAGGATTTCAGTGATTTGAGGAATAGGGTAAGTATCACCAATCGTCACATCATTGAGTTTGCGGTAGTCAATGACAACTCTCCATTTTTGTATGTTAGACGCATCAAGCTTTTTGGGCACAACCCAAATGGGTGATGACCAAGGGGAATCTGAGGGCTCTATGATATTTTGTTCAAGCATTTTATCAATTTGTTTACGAACTTCGGCTTTGTGCACTTCAGGAAATCTATATGATTTTGTGTAAATTGGAATATCTGTTGTCGTTTTAATTTCGTGTTTTAAAGCATTAGTATGTGTAAGGTTTTCTCCAGGAAGGTGAAATATATCAGAAAAATCGGAGCATAGTTGTACGAGAGCATCTCTTTCTTCTCTATTGAGATGAGAAATACGTAGCAGTTTTAATACTTCGTCTGTGCGTCTAAAACTATCCTGCGAGATGTTTATGTGATTAATTGGATTTGAGTGCAGTGGTTTAATCTCTAATGGGTCTACATGTTCTAGTTTTAGGTTTAGGTTAGATTTCAGAGTAATGGGTTTTTCAGAAGTATTTACAATGGATATATTTATTCTATTATTACTTTTTACGCGTACTATACTGTTAGCAATTAAAAGAGTTTCTGAGAGGTTTTGATCAAGGACTAAACCTTCTTTTATTTCAGGGTTTGAAACTGAACACTCGATGATAGTCTCGGTTCTAGCTGGAATTATGTAAGCAGGGTCGTGGAAATATAGTTTTAGAGAGGACTTACCGATATGGAGAAGGTTATCATTATAGTTTATACTACAATTGTGAGCATTAAGCATGTCAGATCCGATGATACCATCATACGGTAAATGTATTGAATCAATGACATGGAATTGATGTGATACTTTAGACTTAGGAATTAGTAATTTTAGTTGGAAATGGCCTCGAGTTTTGATAGGTTCTTCTGTGGAGTCGATGCCCTTTAGCTGAATAGTTTCTTTAACGAGTTTAGGATGTTTATCTAAGCATGAATATTTCAAAAGGCTTACAGAAGATCCTGAGTCAACTAATAAGGATAACGGGGTTTCCGATACTGACGATTCGACTAGCACGTGAGGTAGTAGGGTTTTGGCAGGATCATTAGTTATCTCATAAACATTGGACTTTGAAGGATTTGGACATGATTTATTGTGAACAATATTATGTTGCACGGATATAGAAGGTTTTTGCAGGGCGTCTTGTAGCGAGTCCTGCGTTGAATTAGTAGTAGGATTAGGACAACATCCATGTAGCGGAGTTATCCTGGATTTGGAAGGTTGATTCGTGGTGCCGGTTATAAAATTCTGAGGTCCCGTACGGCACCGGGACGAGACGATTATTCGTTTTTTGGCTCTGCGTCAACAGTATCGTAACCTTCCGCAGGATTTTCTACGTAATCACAGCTAGTTGCGGCTTCATCAGAAACAAAATTAACATGTTGGGTCACAGGTTGATTAAAATTTTTAAAACGATTGTTATTGAATTCCCTCTTTCGGCATTGTTCTAGGGTATGTCCCGGATTTTTGCAGTAGCGGCAAAATAGATTTGCAGGGCGGCTATCGCTGTTGGATCTATTTGGGAAGGAATTAGGTCTTTGAGGGGGACGGTAAGTATTAGGGAATTGTGGGTTTTGGTTACGACGCATAGGTTGGGCGTTAGATGGACGAGGGGCTTGTTTATAGAGAGATTGTTGTATTTTCTCTTCAGATATTGCCAAGTTAATTGCTTCGTTTAACGTCCTAACCGATTTACACCTGACAATATTTGAAATACGGGGTGTCAACCCCATTTGAAAGTGATGTAAAGCCAACTCTTCCATCGCTGCTGTTCTGCCTATCATCTCGCGATTTTTATGACCGTGTGAAATCGATATCTCGGTTAATAATTGAGACAAACACGTCTCGATCCTCAAAGCATACTGACTTACGGTTTCATTTATTTGCTGTTTGCATTCTTGTAAATCCATCAGGAGATGGGCATAATGCTTCCTCTCGCTAAATTGCGTTTTGAGGAAGTCTTTGAGTTGATGCCAATTAGTAAATTCTTTGATAGAGCAGGCGGTTTCCGCTTTGCCCTGAAGTTGACAAAGTATGTATTTAAAAAGTATATCTTTCTGAGAATCTGAAGCTAATTCGTAGGCATTGTTGCAATTGACAAGGAAGGAATTAAGTTTTTCCCTGCAACCATCATATGGTTTTATGAATTTCAGGAGGGTTGAAAGGTCTATCTCTGATTTAGGGGCGGCCGCAATTGTGGTTTTCTTTTTAGTTACAGATCTAGTTGAGGGTCCCTGATAAGAGGGGCCTAGGCCTTCTTCCTCTGTGTCAGTTACACCGATTTCAGGTTTTTCAAATTTGGTTGGACTGTGAGTCATTATGGAGTCGATAATTAGTTAAATACAAATAATTAAGTGAAGGATATACAAATACAAATGCTAAAATCTGAAATTACACAAAATAAATGCAGGACCTAGAAGGAGATACACAATATTTTACAATACACAAAAATAATAGCAATGGCCAGAAATAATAATAAAATCACTCACAGGAATGCGGACAGCACGATAAGAATATGCATAGTTATCTTGGGTATTCCTGCAGGTGTCGGCCTTGTGAGCGGGTTGATAAGGCACGGCTCGTCGCGTTGGCGGGAAGTTGCACCGGTCACAGCGCTAAATAGCGCGTCACGCTGGATACAATTCTGGATAAAGACCGGCTGCAGCACAGACAGTGCACAGCAGAGGGCCTTTCAGGAACTCTTCCAACACAGACGTATCAACAGGCCGGGATAAGACTTATACACAGACACACACTCGCGTCGTTTTTTCTTAAAATTCGTAGAAATTAGTACACACACACACTTTAGGATTCGGAGACGTTACCGGGGACTCTTCTGAATCCCTTTACGCTGCCACCAAATGTTACGAGTCTCGGAGTAGGAGGGTTTTTAAAAAAAAGATTTAATTAAAATTAGAACAACCGTCTGGCAGGATGATGGAAATGAGACTGAGGGGTGTATGTTAGGAACTATTAGAAGTGCATATGATAGGTGCGAGGGGAGGAGGCTGACTCTGCAGAATCTCATACTATGTGTATCCGTAACAGTTCGTCAAAAAGAACAAAGATACTGAAGTAGATATTCTAAAAAATAATAAAGTAGATATTGTACAATACGATACTTCTATAAAGGAAACAAAAATATAATCATGTAGTTATCTACGTCATATTTTTATATAAAGTTTTTGTCTTACAGAATAAGAAATAAACATGATACAATTGATACATTTACATAATACATAGGTTTGCACTTCTAGCTAATCGAAACTATTTGAATTTCGAATGTTATATTTTTTAAAACGTTACAACCTTATTTTTATTACTAGAACATAAAAAATTGGCGGGAAATCATTTGTCAATTATTTTTTATCCCAGATCAAAGTTCTACGTACGCAAAGAAAATGGAATTAAGTCGAAAAGATTTTAGAGCGATGATTTTTTAAGATTTTAAAAGTTCCCTCTCCGCGCAAGACTGTGCAGCTCGTCTTCAAAATGCTTTTGGGAGAGAAGTACCTTGTTTGAGCAGTTTGTGCGGCCTTCCACTGCCGTCAACGAAAATAATGTGCTACTGTTAAGCGGCTAATTGAAGAAAACCCGCGGATTACCTATGAGACAATTCGAGGGATATTGGGGATTAGTATGAGCCAAATTCACCAATTTTTACACAAAGAAATTTTACATAGAGAATTAAAAATTCGGAAACTTTGTTGTCGTTGGATCCCTCATGAACTGACAGCGGAGCAGTAGGAACGCGGCCGCGTTCCAGCCAATGTTAAAAAACCCCAGCGACTTTCGACCCCTCACATCTCATAATCCATTTAAAGTACAAACATGAATTTTGACATATCTATTAAACTCCCCAAGCTTGCAAGGAATAATAAATTTCATTTCCAAAAACCTCATCTTTATGACCCCCATCTGTGTGGATAGACCTAAAACATTTGGCACTTGTAACGGTTTTAGAAATACGAAGTTTCCTATAAGCGAATTTTTCTATGAGGTATATATAAAGTACGCATATATAAAGGGAAATATCTAAAAACAGAAAATAATTGATTATTAATAGAATTATGAGTGTTCCGTCACTCAAGTGTTAGAAATCGTTTATCAACAGCTTGCTGGCTGAACGAGTACGTACTGCGGTTACAGTTGGTTCGTCAAATCGACACCCCAGTTCAAGACCCAACCTAACCTTCAGTTTTAAAAATTTCATTAATAGGTTTTTAGATAAATGTTTAATAGAATTTTTAGTTTAAATTATACATAATTAAAAAAGTACTTATAAACTATTAATGTGTATTTATACACATTTTAATTGTATAAATACACATTTTAATTATTAGTTTATTGTATTATAAAAATCGGTTTTTTAAATTAATTATTTTATTATAAAAAAGAAATTACAAGTAAATGTTTTATTAATAAATGAAAGTTATTAAAAAATTCTATTTAAGAAATTATAAATTTAAAAACGTCTACATCTGACAGGGATTTGAACTCTGGATATGAGTATGAGTCCCCGATTCTTTTGGTCGATGAAATCGAGGATGAAATATTATCAACTTTGAACTTGACTCTCACTTTACATTTATGTTTTTGGCGGGATTTTGATCTCTACATAAAACAGAAAAATATAAAAATTTTGCTTCTTTTCATGTTGAACATCCATACTAATATTATAAATGCGAAAGTCTGTCTGTCTGTGATGTTTTTACGGCTAAACCACCGGTTCGATTTGGATGAAATTCGGAATGAAAATAGTTCAAGACCCAGGGTCACACATAGGCTACTTTTTTTTCAAAAACCAACCCCTAAAGGCTTGGAATAGAGGATGAAAGTTTATATGAAAAATCTAAACCACTTAACTAATTGTTATGAATTGACCATGAAATTTGGCATATTGGGAAGTGTAGGGGAACACCCTGCTCTTTCCCTTTTCGTGATATAAATGAATTC
>DWOZ01000092.1:0-12402 GCA_018251395.1 Choranthus vitellius
CATTAAATGGGCAGTGGGTCTAATTAAGCTTTAAGCATTTAGTGGGGAGTGGGTCTAATTAAGCTTTAAGCATTAAACGGGGAGTGGGTCTAATTAAGCTTGTAAGATTTGACCCGTAACAAACAAACATACTAACATACTAATTAATAAAAATACACTACAAGTTAAATAAAGGCTTGTAAAAAACGACACTAATAGAGATGCTCCGTGACAAAATACTTACCACACAAACGTAGCATTTCAATGTAAATGGAAATACATTATTTATCACTCAATTTCTTCGGTACTAAAGCAATGAAAATGATCAAACTCCTGCTCCTCCATCCTAGTTTTGATAGTGTTCAATATTTCACGATAAAGTGGATTTTGTAGTATTAATATTCCCTTGTAGAACTGTATAGACGGGGATCGACAGTGCACTCTTGTGTAATATATGTTCCTGTAATAATTTATGAGAACCTCAAAGGAAATTCCTTATGATACTCCGTTTACTAAATTTAGGAAGGTGTTTTTGGAATTTGACCCTTCTTAGATCGAATAATCTAGAACTTTGGATCTCAACTAACATGATCCTCAATGTGTAATTAATCTATAGAGACCAATATTATAAGGAAGAAAAAGGAGATTTTTTGTTTAGGAGAGTAGACTGATTAGAAAAATTATTTTACCATTGTACATTATTCTTGATGATAAGCTATAAAATATTTTCGAGAACGTTAGGAGTTCGTATAAAAACTTCGATGATGTACCTTAACGCCTGAAAAATAAACCTTATATCGCGTACGCTTCAGAAATTATTGACAATAGAGCAAAGTGACGAAGAGTTGATTTTATACAAGATATCAAAATCTACAAATAAATCCGCGTCTAACCGTTACAGCTATATCTTAATAGTTACAATTTATTTCCACTTAAGCACCAAAACTGACGCCCAGAGGTCTCTAAAACCTAATAATACACGTCAAGACTAATTGCTTACGGCCCCCGATACGCGTTTAAGATTTTTTGCTATCAGTGATCAGCTATTCAACCTCCTAACGACCACACTACCTCGGTTAGTCATTTAAGCTAGGCTGTGACATGCCAATAACATGAATTAATTGTGTAATAATTTTGTATATATTTGTAGTTCCAGTTTTTATAGCTACTGGGGCTGACGAAAAGGTGGACGAGCCAACTGGTGGTAAGTGGTCATCACAGATCTTACAAGTTAATAGTTAACAATTTTAATTTGTGAATGATTACTCTATAGGTGCATGTGTAACACAAAATACATCATTAGAATCAAAAAGTTTGTACGGCCACCTTCAAACTGAAATATTTTTTCAGGGGGCGATTGCATTTGATTTTGCATTATAAGGTAAAAGAGAGAAATCAAATTTATTTATTAAATAAATATATATGGACAACTCACAAGAAATATATTTGGACAACTCACACACAGCCTTCTGACCCCAAACTAAGCGTTAGCTTGTGCTTTGGTGATCAGACAACTGATAAACATACATATTATTATATAAATTTAAATACGTACTTATATTATATATTTATTTATTCGGAGGAATATTAAAATTCTGCAAATGATACTACGACCCATTCTTTTAGTATATCACTATAATATAATTATAAAGAAAACCTGAAAAGCAAAGGTATTAAAATCTACAATAGTCCAACCTGTGGAATAAAATAATATTAAACTCAAAAACAATTCCAAATAAATCACTTGGATTATGTTTCTATATAAATTACTAAAATTTTTCATTACAGTTATAAGCCGACAGCGAAACATCAATATTCAGGTATAAATTGATCTCTAAATCTGGCTGTCTCCAACACCTGCTGCCGTCGACGTTTATAATTTAATTTATTTCATTAAATTCTTGAACCCTAATGCAACAAATGTTATACTTTTCAATCAGTAATTGACTATGATAAATGATGAGTTTATAAAAATAAAATAACTCGAAAACACTGGAAATAAAAAATACTTGTAAAACACACTAATATCTCAATGCCACAATTTTTAAACAAAACGAGAGTTTAGTAAAAAATGCGTATAAATCAACTCTTAAAGTATTATTTGGACACAAAATTGGTTTACAAGAGATGAACGGGTGAACGGTGGTGTAAACAATGTATCACAACATAAGACAGCACATTGTCAGCGGTGGTTATCGACACACTTTAACGTTCATCGTCGCCAGGCCTCGGTGACAATGGTCGATATTTTAACGAAGTATACAATACAAACCAAAAAAGAAACACTATCATGCAGATTATATACGACGACAAAAACGAAATTTCATTTATGAATCTCAGAAGACATCGTTTTTATAGTCGAAAAATACTTATGACTGTAAATTTTATTAGAGGGAGTCTACAAGGACAGTAAATTCACTTTGAAATAATGCACTTATTGCACAAAATGTCTCTATAATACACTTAAAATGGCCATCGCGACTGAAATGGCCAAGTAAGTCTTGGCAACATAAATGAACATTCTTTTTAAAGGATATGCCAAGACATTCTATATTATTTTACATACTTAAGAGCGTGGTGGATAGAGGAAAGTCCTGGGTACAAATCTTACGCGCATCTGTGTTCCTATAAAGATCTTGATGATGTATTAAGTCTACCGATCTGAATTTGGCCCACAGGCCAAGGGGGTCAGGTCTGGGTCACAACCCAGACTCATCTCATTTGAGTGAAGACCAGTAGAGGAACACTTATGGATTGCGATGACCAACATTACCAGTAGGTACTAGTCAGGACTAGTATTTGAATCCAATAATCAATACGGTTTTCTATTTCTACAGCTCCTATTTTGGCTAAAAGCCAGGAGTTTAATCCACTGCGAGCAGATTACATCACGAACTCTCGCTTCACACGAACCTGATATTTAATTTGTTTGATAAATGACCTCAAGTGCAAATGGCATATTTATTGTTGGATTATTTTGTTAATATTTATTATAAAGATAAATGGCCTCACTTTGAATGCCTATTGCAAAATAAATTCAATCGCCTTTGCTAATGTTAATATTTATTATGATGCTGAGTGACACAAACAAGGTTTTTTCATTTGTATTTGGGGTTTAGGTCATCTAGATTTGTAGGTCAGCTAGATCTCTAAGTCATCTAGGTCCAGCTTTGTGTTAATTGAGGTAAACATGAAATATAAACAGTTGATTAAATTTGCAGTTATAATCAACTAGCTTCTTGCAGTGAGTACGTGCGCATTGTACATCCCTCTTCTTTTTTTTTTATGTGATAAGCAGGCAATCGAGCAGACGGGTCACCTGATGGTAAGTGATCTTCGCCGCCCATGGCCAGCTGGCCACCAGGCTGGGGTGTTACTAACTCGTTGCCTGCCAGGAAAGAAGATATAGACCTGCATATGCGGAAGAGAATGAAACAAGGGAAGCGGTGCATTGCTAAAGCAACTGGAATCAATAATGATAGCAACAGACCCCAGATACGCCAACAACATACCACTTAAGGACGGGGGACAGAAGAAGAATGGGAAAGATGATGGATGAAGGACGGGGAGAAAAAAAGAAAATATTTTGACTTTGGTTTTAGCTTTACGTGCTTTTCAATTCCTCCTCCCAATTTCCGGCAGTAAAGGTCATCCATCCACATCTCGACCACGCCTGCTGTCTTATCCTGGCCTCACTTACAATCAACATAAGCCAACATAATGACGAAGGATTAAGTATCTCTCAGGCAATAGACATTGTCATAAAAACATTAAGCCGCATTAGCCGCATCAGCCGCAGCCGCACGCCGCGTCGCTCAACAGTCTTATAATGTGCGCAAATTGGCATCGACAACGTAACAAGGTTAGAGCAACGATCACATCAATACAGCATAAACATCTCACAATCGATACAACATATACCTATTAACACAGCTGCAAGCAACGCCATTTTGAAGTGCTTATTTCCATTATAACATTGTACTAACTACACTGAAATGTTCTACAAAAGTTCGCGTTTTGCTTCGCGAAGTCCACAACTTTCAACTCAACAAAGTACACAAACTCCCCAATTGGCATTACGCGAAAACAACATTTATTACAAGCGAGCACAGATTGAATTAGCCCGCGGTAGAATTCCGCTTACAACTTTGCGCAAATAGAGCGAGTTCAAGTTATCTGAAAAGTTATTTAACAAAGTTTCATAGCTTTCTTGGATGTTACGCGAGTTTGTACTTTGAGTGTTTGGAATTGGGTAACTTATTATTTGATCGATGACATGCACGTTGGACCTTTCTCATCCCGTGTGCGTTACGTTATCCCATCGAGAGCCGTGACTGTAGAAAGATTTTCCTTCTCTACAATGGACTGAGACTGGGACCGGTTACTGAAATGACTTTGTAATGGCGTCGTCAATAAAACGATCTCCAATAACGTAGGCTTTTTACCTTATTTATGACATCGGGAAACTTTTTTTGACGAAATATATACTGTCCTTTGTCATAAAAGAATGTTTTTCTAACGAATTTTAGTGTTATTCTTGTTAGAAATCATACTTTTCTGTGTATTTCTTTAAATGAGTTGTGATAGAAAAGGAAGTGAAATTATTGTTATGATATCATTCTGGTTCTTGACTGGAACCTCGTTATCTGGCGGGATTAAAGTAGATGAAAACATTACATAAAAAATATATTTTGTAGAGACGTCCTATGAAGGTTACATAAAAACATGTAATAATAATTTAATTTAAAATTTTCTTTGTGATGTAATCCAGACTTTGTAATGTACTCTACAAAAATATCTAATTATCATTTTCGTTTTACGTTATCATAAACTTGTAAATCGTAAATAAATCTGTTTTGCTTTTTAAATATCGATTATTCTGTTATAATAAGTTAAAACTATATGTATTTAACGAACATTTATGAATGTTTACATATCATTAATACATTGAGATATGAAACAAGATTATTCATCATGTAAAGTAAAATAACAAAGCGTCTCTCCTTGTTTGTGTTACCAAATTTGTTAAATGTGTCATATCTCTTACGGTTATCTAAATAACTCAAGTTCTCAATACTTTCAGTACTTTTGAGTGAAACTTTTTATGAACACAACTTTGAAACTGAAAGTTAACTTTATTGTTCACTTAACTTTAACTTACTCACCTGTCACTTATTGAAACACCCGGGCTGTAAGCAAGGTCAAGAAGTAATCTTAGCGTCCTCCTCACTAATGCAGAAGTAAACACAAATTACAAGGGCATCATCCGGGAAACGTCACTCGCGAAACACTTCAAAACAATACATGAAATCGTCACAAACACACTTTTTACATCGTTCCACTGGTCTTTCGTACACTTTCACAGTATCTCCGAGTCAGAGAAGCGTATTTCGTCTCTGAGCATAACCTCAAAACATCTTACTGACACTCCGCGGCCCACAGGAATTAATAAAAAGTTTCTTTATAAAACAAGTGGGTTGTGAGCATGTTCCAAAATGGCGG
The DNA here is from genome assembly GCA_018251395.1 of Choranthus vitellius. Classification (NCBI taxonomy): domain Eukaryota; kingdom Metazoa; phylum Arthropoda; class Insecta; order Lepidoptera; family Hesperiidae; genus Choranthus; species Choranthus vitellius. The sequence continues at coordinate 5,482 of DWOZ01000092.1, forward strand.
AACTTTGCGTTAACTTCGGAACGTAGAGCGACGTGAAGTTGTTGGGTGCGCGGCTCGTGCCGCCGCTGCTACGATTGCGCAGTCACTTCTAACTTTCCTCATAACACTCTATCACAAAAAAACTTGCCAACAGTTAGTTTTTCGCACGAAACTTTTTCGAACGTCCAGAAAAGTGATTTGAGTGCATTGTTAATTCATGAAAGTAGTTTGAAAGGATTTAAACTGGAGTTAGGAAGAGAGATTGTCTAGAAGACGACGTTTACCGGCCCGCGAGTCGCGTAGTCGACGGGGGTTCGCTCCGGGAAAATCAATAACTTACGGCCGACTCTCTCCGCCGCTCTCCACGTTTAATCATACACTTTGTGAGCAAAACATTAAAACTTGTCCGTTTGTTTGGCGGAGGGGGACGTTCCGAGTGGCTCGGGGAGGGAAGCTACGGCGGGTCGAAGAGCGGAGCGTCGAGCGGAGCGGAAGCGGGTACGCGAGGTACTTTGTCAGTTTCCGCGAGTTTACTTGGGACAAAGTTTTGAACGGTGTTCTTACAAAGGAGCACGATTTTGTACTGCAACGTAAGAAAGATTGGCGGGGAGCGCGCCCCCCGGCCGTCGTGCTAACTTTGCTGCATTGTTATAGGTGGCCGCAAGTTCAAATTAAAAGTTTCTTTAATAACTTGTAGGGCTCTTTATCGCTTTTGCGTTCCAGTTTTAAATTACTTCGAGAAAGTGTTCACTGAGAGAAACGTTTTAAGTTATAAGTTAACGAATCTCAAATATACTGTACTAATTAAAAGTTAAAATACTTTTTATAACATTAATATAAGCTATCTTAAACTTAAACCATTAAACAAATACGAGTATTGTAAGGAAATTATTTGTACTGAGTAGATTATATTTAAAAATTCTATTCATCGACGCCTATAAAAATATTCAAGAAATTGCTTTATCACTAATTATTCTTAGCTCTTAGTTTTTGCTTATTATATTAGGGAACACATAATTTAAAATATCTGCAAAGTACTCTACATTTAAAACTATCTCTATCTAAGTACCTTCTTACATAATACAGAAATATTAATAAGTAAGTGAGTAACACTGAAATAAAGATATACCCTTAAACAAAAATTAGATTTCTGCGAATTTATTTATTTTAAGTTTCTTTATACTACGTAGTTTGACATCGATTGGCTTTCACGAAAATAATCTATTAAATATCTCATATAGATTACTCAAAAACTACTGGTCAGATGTTGCTTTTAATGGACTACAAAAACACCGGCCTTCAAATAAAAAAAAGAATCTTAAAAACAGTAAACCCTCTGCTCTATTAAAGAAAACTAAATAAACATAAAAACACATTTAGATCTTCTTTTTTTAAAGGTTAAATTACATTCTTTTTAAACCCTTTACGGCCAATAAACAGATTTAATAATGTAAGAAGTGTAAACAAGTTATGTCTTAAATAATTCCTGGTATCTCACCCCGTATACCCCTCTGACCAACAAAATATCTCGCAATTAGTTTGCTTACTAATCGTGCTCAAAGTTACCCGCCGAAGTTCTTCATAGAGATCGGTTTGTTTAATGTAAGTAGTTTAGTTTTCATTAGTTTGTGTTACCAATTCACCATGTATATCTATTAGCCAATTATATTACAGAAATATATTTAACATGCTATATAGTAATAGCATTTTAGTATCTTAAGCAAGAAAATGCTCAGCATTTTTTTTTGAGAAGCGAATAGCTTAACATTACGACATTATTTTAAAGAAAAGTACATGTTTAGATCACTGAAATCGAATCTATAGTTTCTTAGTAAATTATTAAAGTGTAAAATAACAATATCTTAAAGGAGTTAAAACCCTATTAAAATCGACTCCATTTTCTTTTCTCTACATGCCATTCAAACGTCAATTCGACGAAGCAAATGCAAACTTATATATCTTCATAAATTGACTTGTTATGAAATCGGTTTTGTAAGCCAGTTGGCCGATTAGTCGGCCAACTGATCGCTGGATTAGTCGGTCCCAGTCAAAGTCAGAGAAGCCAGACTACCTCCACGGGGGTGGAGTATTAACAAGTACTTTGCGAGATAAATAAAGTTAGCTTATAAGATTGTTGATGTTTGTATGGATTTTTCCGAAGTTAAATGGGAATTATATTTCGAACTCCTATTCGAAGCTATTAATAAATTTTATTTTTATAGCTTTTCATTTATATCTATCTAACTTCAATGAAGTTTTCTTTGAATGATACTGTCCTAGGATCTAATGAATGTCATAGAAATTTCCTTGAAAATAAAACCGTGAGTATTGTAGAATGAAAATTAGTTACAAAAAATATTGCAGAGTGATCTAAGGACAGTTTCAAAGACACGGCAGATAAAAAAATCCCTTGTTTCTTTCTCTTCCCCGCATATCTTCTTTATTTCTTCCTTGCTGGCAGGCACTGCATTAATAACACCCCAGTTTGGTGTTATTAATGTCCATGGGCGGCGGTGATCACTTACCATCAGGTAACCTGTCTGCTCGTTTGCCTGCTTATCAAATAAAAAAAAAGAATATGCTGTTGAACGTTTATGACTAGAAAAGTAATAGATTCTTGGTTACAAAAGGACCAGGGACCCCATTCGTTCTGGGCTCAGTAGAACTACAGCAAACTCTATGAGGATCCTCCCAAAATTGAGGAGTTACAGATCTTGCTCTATCAGCGTGGACCAATATTGATAAGTGCAGGAGTTAGTTCTGCCCACGTGTTATATTTTAGTTGGCACAAGTATCAAGATACGTCTCAATACAAGTATCAAGGTAAGTATCAGAAGTTTCAACGTCGCTCGGAGTCCTGCGACTTAGTCTTACTATGTTAAACTATAAATTGTCATGTTATACTCTTTTTTATAGGTATATCATTGGACAACTCACACGTGGCAATTTGACCCCAAACTAGGCCTTAGCTTGTACTATGAGGATCAGACAACTGATAAAGACACCAACATATATATATTTAAATCATATCCTTTGATAGATATTAACCCAGATACACAAAAAAAATCCTGCTCATCACAGAAAAGTTTGACTTGGGTGGGAATCGAACCCACGACCTGTGTAGCAGTCAGATTCACTAACCACTAGACCAACCGGCCTGTTAACGATATACGATAAAACGAACGCGTTAATGTGTGAGTAAGTATGAAAATATTAGTTTAGGTACTATGTTTAATATTTTAGTTTAATTTTAGTTTTAACGATGTACAAACAAGGAAGATGGATTGTAATTAAAAAACAAGAAAAATCTGAGTAGTCAATACATGAAAGATTCCGTACAATATATATCTATACTAATCCATATTAATATTATAAATGCGACGGTCTGTCTGTCTGTCTGTGACGTTTACACGGCTAAACCACCGGTCCGATTTGAATGAAATTCGGAATGAAAATAGTTGAAGACCCAGAGTCACACATAGGCTACATTTTTGTCAAAAATCAACCCCTAAAGGCTTGAAATAAGGGGTGAAAGTTTGTATGAAAACTCTAAACCACTTAACTGATTGTTATGAATTTTGGCATAAAAATAGTTCATAACCCAGGGATAACCATATCATATTATTTTCAAAAAATCCCCTAAAGAGATGAAATAGGGGATGAAAGTTAACAATCTAAACCACTCAACTGGTAGAAATGAATTTTGGAATAAGTATAGTTCATGACCCAGGGCAGACACATAGGCTACTTTTTTTTCAAAAACCAACCCCTAAAGGCTTGGAATAGGGATTGAGAGTTTATATGAAAAATCTAAACCACTTAACTGATTGTTATGAATTGTAGTTGAAATTTGGCATGTTGGGAAGTGTAGGGGAACACCCTGCTCCTTCCCTTTTCGTGATATAAATGAATACCTCGCGGGCAGAAGCTAGTTTAAAATAATGTAAAGTAACAGTCATTTATAATGTATACTCGCTATATCTTTTTGATAACCGAGAGATATTAATCTGACGAGTAGTGTAAGGAACGTTGTCGTAAACAGAGGTAGGAAAAAAGAAAAAAAAAGTTATTCATGCGTGTCAGATATTCAGAAGGAATGTTAACTAAACCCAAAAAAAAGTCCTATTCAAATGTTTGAGACGATTTGGACGCAACCAAAAGTCATGAGCGATGATTGAAGATATAAAAGAACAGCCAGCGCGTCAGATTTTTATATAGACGGTTCAACTTGATGTCCTAATCGTCCAAAATTATAATATGACATGTATATGGAGGAACATTGGCTATCATTGGCTCATTACTTGTCTACTGTTGTAAATACCTGCAATCATGAAAGTGCTACAAATAGATAATTCGGGATTCCCTTGAGCAAGTTCTGGTGCATCATCACATTTCTGTGTAACACTTTCCGGTGTAATTTCATTTTGCCTTTGAAATTTTTTTATTGCTGAAAAAGTTGGTAATACTGGGCATGATAGCCATCGCTTAAATATATTTCTTTAGAAATTTCCATCATAACATAAACATTCCTAGATTTTCGGTTTCGAAGCGGTTTCGATTTAAAAATTCTATACACGTTTCTTCTCCACAAAATACACATTTCACACTATATTACACACGTTATAATTTAAAGATGGCGCGAGAGAGTGAGAGTTAGAGAAAGAGTGACAAGGAAAGAGAGATGCGGAGTGGGAAATACAGTTTTCACCACCGTGTTTGTATGTTCTACTGGAATTATAATAATTCTGAATGACTAACTTCGCAAAGTTATTGTTCTGTGATTAACATACTAAGACGAGTCATAAAATTAAGAAATTATAACAGTTGGTCTTCCGGTTCGGTTTCAAAGGAGTAATAGTAATAGTCAAATAAGTCTATTAGACTATTTGAAAGTAACACTAAAAACCAATAAACGAATACATTTGTTAGTAGTAAACAATATCATTAATAATTTACATGGAATAAAGAGAGAGATAAGTATGGGAACCTGGCTAGCCAAATTAAAAACACTATGGGAGCAAACGCTATGAAACGAAAGACAAAAATATTTTACCGGCGGTTTAGAAAAAATAATTTACAGTTCAAATAAAAGGAAAAACAGATACACTATTATTTATTTAAAACCCTTTCTTTCTCTATAACAAGACTATTTTATTCCGGGAAACAAGCTAGTTCCCGTGCGCTAATAGGTTAAAGTTTAGACTGAACCTTAGTTTTGTAGCTTATATGGCGGGAATAGTTCTGATACCTATAGTTTTTGTCCCGAGAAAAGGTTTTGCTCCGACAAGATAATTGGTCAAAGGCCTACCTAACTAAAACTGACCAACTTTGTAGCTTATATGATGGGTCCTAATCTGGAACAGTATTTAACCCGGGAAACAATTGTTTCCGCGTGATAACAGATAAACAACTTTTTAAAGGTTAAGTAAGTTTCTTAAAACTGTTGGCGAATGGGAGTGAATATTGACTGTAGCAACACCCTTGTTCTGCCTATTACCAGCTGTGTGCATGGAGTTGGAGGTCACGCTGCGGAACACTTAAGTATCAATTCCCTTGACCCTTAATTAATATATTCCCTTGTGTTTAGTAAAAGTGGGTAATTCATTCAATCTTCTGGGCAAACCCGAATCCCTTGACCTGGATTGGCTGACTCGTGACTTCCTTCAACCCTAAAGCGCTTAGGCAAGTCGTCAGCCATTATTAAGTAGTCGTGTTTAAGTACATTATACCAGCTAGTTTGTACCCCGCTCAACTTTCACATTTATAACATTACTATAAATATAGGTTGATATGTTAAAAATTTTCTCACATACTATTCAGTAATCTTATTGTCACGCTGGTAGAAAGAGACACACAGCATCGGTACTACATCTCTCACTCGGCTCGTTTTTTCGATGCGAGTGCTCAATCTTGTTTGTGTGTTAATATTGGTATTGGTACACCGGATTGGTTGTCTTGTCACTTTCAACTTGGGAGCGAGCATAGACGACATTATACGGTAAGTAACTACAAGTTTTTTTGAATTGAGATTTTATGTGTTACTCAAAGTACATAATTCACTTTAATAATATAAATAATAATAGATTAAGATCGGTATTTATATAGTTAGATCATTTTTATCGAATGTATGTGGAAGATTGTTAAAGTAACCTACAAAAAATTACCGTTGGTGCTAATACTCTTTAATTCCACGTATAATAAGTTTTAAGCATATATTCCAGCTTAATTTAAATAGCTATTGAAATTTCTAGCTTCCGAGTGGTGTAATTTATAAAAAATTGAGCACGTGGATCACACGTGGGTTAGGTTAGGTTATGGTAAAATTTTTAGACTTATGACGGGTCCGCAAGTAGTAAGTAAAAATATTTGTAATACTTATCGAATATGTCTACTATATGTAAAATATTAATATGTGTGGTGGAATTAGTGAGTCATAAAACTCGAGAACAAATGAATACGACAGAATTGAAATGATTCACAGTTGGCAAACATTGCTGAATTGTACGATATTTAGGATTGTTTAATGGGCTTGGGTAATACTTATATAATTATATATGGGAGGGAACTTCCGCATAAAGGGAACTTTTTTTAGTTTTTTATGTAGAATTTTTACTTAACTATTCGCAATGATGTGTGGTGTAACTGATGCTTATGGGATGTTGACTTCCATCAGATAGCTAGTGTAGATATTTAACAAAATGCAAATAATTAGTATTTATTATTTAAAACAAAATTGGTATAACAAATATTTTGTGGAAGCTGAATTTTCATTTCAACCCATCACAGCCCACTATTGAGCACGGGTCTCTTCTCTGAATGCTTAAAACGCACATAACTCCGAACGTCAGAAGCATGCGCCCTGGGAATCGAACCCGGACCCCCCGAGAGTAGGAGGCCGAATGCTTAACCACTAGGCTATCACCGCTACACTCCGGTCGTGTT
>DWOZ01000093.1:0-12383 GCA_018251395.1 Choranthus vitellius
TGTAGGCGGTCAGTGTATTCCAAGGGTACATTCTGAAAAGTAGGAGCCAAGGTGAACGGGCTCCTCTTAGCGGTGAAATTTAAAACGAGGTTGCTGCTCTATAGGATTACATACATAATGATACATGGATGCATACATTGATAAGTAGTTAATGAAAGTTACGTTATGAGAACAACATATTGCATCCGATTCACGTGAATTAAAAACTTGAGGCGATTTTATTTAAAACATTCCGGTTTAGACTCGGAGAAAGTGTTTAGCAGTAATAAAATTAACAAGTCCAGATCCTGCCTTGCTGCGGAATCGTTCAAGAGCAGAGTGTATAAGGAAATTTAATAAATGGTAGAGATAATAAAATAAAAATATCTCTTAAAATAAAATCCCCTGTGGAATTTGAATTTTGGACTGACTCAAAGAGAGTCAGCGACAGCACATATCTTACCAATATATTTAAGCTACAATAATCAGTTATAACAGTGATACGCTTTAGGATTTGAACGTTAGTCTCGAACAAGATGTCTTGGGTTAAAATCCTGAAACACGCACCTCTAATTTTCAAAGTTATGTGCGTATCGGAAGTTATTTGTCACTCACAACGGTTAAGGATAACATCGTGAGGAAATCTGCAATCCTCAGAGTCCTCCATATAAGTCTCGAACGTTTGTTCTACAATTCACACATGGCCAGTGTGGTGGACTATGGCTTGTACCTCTCAAATTTTGAGTGGAGGCCCAATCCTTAGTAGTGGGACAGTTAAGGTCGCAATGATGAACCAGTTTTGTGTTAAAAAGCACTTAAAATATGTATGAGTAGGTGACATTGAACAAGTCCCATAATATCCTTTTTAATACCTATTGTTAACTATTATTATTATTATGCGTAACTGCCTCCACTTTGCTTCGGAATATTTTATCGTGAAGAAGTAGTTATTGTGCTATAACTGTTAGACATATGATATTGACAACTTATTTGTAGCAGAATAACCACAGAGTAGACAATATATGGATTTCTTTTTGGTGTTTTTTTCACACTCTTGGTTGCATTATCAAAACTTTCAAAGGGAACCCTAACTTTTTGAAATTAGTTTATAACCTATGTTCATCAGGAATAATGGTAAACGATTTTTCAAATCAGTTCAATAGTATCTTGGTATATTCAAATTCGGTTAAATTCATTATACGGTTCAAATTAATAATCGATAAAAAAAAATATGATCTCTTTCATAATTGTTAATTTCATTGCTAGAAGTAGGTTATAGAAATTATTTTTATTCTATAATTTAAGTTATTTGGAGGTTAGTTTAATACAATACAATTATAATGCACAGGAAATGATAATGTTATGTACAATACCGAAAGACTGTATACTCTACACTTAAGAGATTGGTCTCTTTGCACATTTCTTCATTGCTGATAGATCAGTAACTTACATAATGTTTATTAATATTTTTGATAAAGCACAGCGAATATGAACTCCATCTATAACAAAATCAGTTGGGCCTACTTTACAAAACAATTGTAATCCTGTTTAACATACAAAATACATTTGTTTCTATTCCAGAACTCAACCTATGCACTGTGTAATGTTTTATTAATGTACACCAATATAATAATAACTACATGGAGGGCCATAATACATCTTTGAAATTGAATTGATTAAAAAATATACTAAAGTTAGCTTTATTTCATGGCCCTGTAGGCAAGTTTTAACTGACCTAGCCTACAACATGAGAATTTTCATTTGATGCCCTGCAGTGTTTGATATTAATTTGACTGACAAATATTAGTTCTCATGTCATAAGCACTATGTGTATTGTATGCCACCCAATCCAGAATCCTTGAGCAGGGAAAAATATTAAAGATTTTTTATGTACTTCTAGATACACATTCTGCCTACCCAATTATCAATTATCTCTTGCGTGAATATCACCACAAACAGGAGTGAAATACCAGATACCTCTCTTTGCAGGCACATTTCCCCCAAATACACTATATAGACCCGTCCAAAATGAAAATATCATATTTTCCACAGGCGTACAAAATATATGTTATGATTAACAATATAGAAAAATTTGTCATAACTTTGAACAAGATATTTCTCTTCTTCAACGTTCTAGTATATTACGGACAGTCCATTAAATACATAAGACATATTCTATAGTTTAGCCCACAGGATTTGCCCTCTATTCAATGTCCGTAAAAAAATTCGCTTTGCATAGTACTAAACAATGAAGTTAAAAAAAACCCAATTATAATATTACTATAATTGAAAACATTTATTATGGTATGACCACTTACTATGTTCTTATAGTTTTAATGCCATAATAAGTCCAGTGTTTACAATCAAAAGTGATAGGACATGTTGATGCGACAGCAATTATACATAATCAATAAATATCAGGAATATTACTAATAGGTCATGGGTAAGCATGGGGAAAAAAAACAATCTCGCAATTAAATATTGTAAATATTCGCCAAATGCCCACGCTGCAACGCTTTTGCTGTAGGTATTGATCGCCCGGCCCGCAACAGGTAATAATGTAAACAAAAGCACTCACGCAAGCGCATATGTGAAGCGAGAAACAAATATTATGCTTACTTAATTATTCCATAATACTGGATGAGCTCCGCCAATTCTAAAAACTCTTTTAAAGTTATTTCTGACTTTTCTGAGCTTGCATGAGCTTCTAAAACAAAAAATAAACAAAAACTCAAAAGTCTAAGTACAAATAAAGCAAATACACCACAGAAACAAAACAGTTATTATTTATTAACACTTACCCATTTTTATAGAAGCGCGTAAATTGAGCACTACTCACTAGTATTACTTTAACCAAATATAACGAAATTCTTAAGGTTTACATCTCAACACGGTAACTGACACTGAAAGTCTGAAAGAAACGAAATGAAACAATACCTCAAGCGATCAACTCAAGCAACTCAATGAAGTTTACCCCCTGGTTAGCTGTCAGTGACTGACCACAGATCTCTAACATGGTAGACAACTGACTAATAATTGATTCCTGCCCCAAACCAGACCGGTTATAGTACTGGACTATATTCATCATTACAAAACTCTGAACTGACTTGACATTAGGAATGCTGCTTTACATGGGGTTAGTCAGAAATTTCGAATTCCAGGCAAGTCAGTGTTCTTGTGAAAAGTTCCTGCTTCACACGGGAGGTTTGAGGACGATTGTTCATGCGTAGCCAGGCTTCAAAAATGTCCATTTCCCTCTCCGCACTTCGATGCCTTCTCCCTTGCGGAAATTAAAGTAAACTTTACTCAAGGATAATGTAGTGTTATTGAAAGAATTATAAAAATCAGTACAGTAGCTTTGTGTTTATTCGTTGCAATTATAAAAAAATACAAATCTCTCCTCTTGGAAGAATTACACAGATTTAAGCCGTGTCATGTTCACACTAAACTTGTCTCACATTTCGTTCAAATTCATTTGGTGTTTTTGTGTGAAAAAGGAAGAGAAATTAAATAAATATTGTCGCGTATCTATTGGCTAATTTCAACCTTAACTTTCCAAGCTATGACATCTCTATGTGCAACCGTTCGACTATGATAGCAGCGGTTTTTTTCGCGTTTGATATTAGAGGTATATAAGGAAGAGGATAGAGACAATGAGTGCTAAGCAAGAGCAAAACAGTGAAGTGAAAAGAAAAATAAATTTCTTTTCATCAGGTGAGATCGATGGCAAGCATTAACTTAATCTATGAGAAAAAAACCAGTGCTGTTTGTGCGATTGCGAGTTTACCGTTACTGGGGTGACGTGCAAGTAAAGTGAGCGTGTGTAACTATAAATTTGATTATAAATTAGTGCAGTACATATTATTGCTAATGATTACTCTTAATTTTTTTTAATAACAATCCTATAAAGGTGTTACAGGAAAACCGGCCTGTAACAATGTATATCTATCCAATCATCGATTCTCAAAAGCTTTCGCATTTATAATATAAGATGTACTAAAATAGATCATATACAATTTAAGTAGGTACCAAAGGAGAATCAATATTTTTAGCTAGCGACATTTGTCATTGGCATGTGTCATTGTGAGTGGGTTTTGTGGGTAATTTTTCATTCACACTTTTTTAACCTACAATCGGAATAAAAATTCTAAAATCCTCCGGTAATTTACTGGATATGGTTCATGACAATGTCAAGTTTTATGTTGACTCATTCAGGAGTAGTTTAGTAGTTTTCCCCCGAAAGAGCAACAAATATCCGTCAATCCGTATATCGACATCAAATTTCGCCTCTATAATTATATTTTAGAGGTGATAACTTGATTGATTCTGCTACATAGAACTTTAGGTACGATGTTGGCTCGTACCATAGGTACGATGTTACAATGTAAGTAGACTAGCACGTCAAAAACCGGAAAAATTTAAACAAACGTGCACATCATAATATTAGTACTGTAGCTTATATGAGCTAATTTTCATCTAAATCCGTTTAACGGTTAGCGCGTGATGTTAAATTTGTTATGATTATTATTCTAGCTAGCCTATCTTTCATGTTCTGTTTGTTTTAAGTTATATTTATTAAACAAAATCAACAAATTATTCATGTAAATAATTTGAAACAGTTGATGATGCCGGCACTGACGCCTTTTACTTGCCCTATGTAAACTGCCCAGACCATCGAAGTATTGTGTGATCCACAGACTATGTTTTAAGCAAGTGTGCGACGCTGCGCCGATCGGTTAGTGACCAAGGTATTAAACATGACCGCGCACTTGGAAAAAATGTTTCTGCAAAAACTAACTCTATTGCCTAATTGTATAGTAATTTTCTATTCTATATCCAAATCTTTAGAAAAAAAATGTATTTTTCTTATTTATGTCAACGTATTATATATCTGTTTTCAAACAGTTTTTATTTTAATTGTAACTAGGGTACTATCTCTTTACAAAATGGTCATGGCGGTAAATTATTATGTCATATTGACGTACTGCTTATAATAATATGGTTTTTAGCGGCGGCGGCGGCAGTTTTATAATCCAGCGATTAAAATGGCAAAATAACTGTTCCATATATGTTTGAACAAGTTAATCATATAGTGCAATGGGTGTAGTGGGCCTTTTCATGGGTGAACTAATAATAATAACATTAATAAATGTAACAAATATGTTGACCTTAAATTATGTTGTGTATTTCCGGAAGGTTCTATTAATTATTGTATTAATATTTAGTTTTCCGAATAAAGAGGAAATACGAACAAATTTTGGTGATGACAATGAGGTGAGGGAACCAATTTAAGCACATTTTTTAAAACAACATGTTTTGTAGAGCAACACAGACACAAAAAAATATTTACAGCTGAAATAAATAAAAGGAAAAATAGATACCCTATTATATTTTATTTAAAACCCTTTCTTCCCCTTTTTTATAGTTTTCGCACGCTAATTGGTCAAAGTTTGGACTGAACCATTGTGTCTGAAACTAATATAGCTGAATTGTATAAAACTTAGTATGTAGCTTATATGGCGAGAATAGTTCTGGGATAGGTTATGTACCGAGAAAAAGTCATGCAAGATAATTGGACAAAGGCCAATCTAAACAAAACTGAACAAGATTGTAGCTTATATAACGGGGCCCAATCTAGAACAGTATTTATCTCAGGAAAACTTGTTGTTTCCTCGTGACAACAGATAAAAAAAATGAACTAATCCATACTAATATTAAATGCGAAAGTCTGTCTGTCCGTTTGTGACGTTTTCACGGCTAAACCACCGGTCCGATTTGGATGCAATTCTGAATGAGAGTAGTTGAAGACCCAGAGTCACACAAAGGCTACGTTTTTTTTCAAAACTCAACCCCTAAAGGCTTGAAATAGGGGATGAAAGTTTATATAAAAAATCTAAATCATTTAACGGATTGACTAACTTGTGACTTCTTTCAGAGTATTAAACCTGAAGCAGCTCAGGTCAGTTGTCAGCCTTATTAGGTCGGTGTATTTACGTGTTACAATTAAGTAGTCCTATTTAGCTATATTTAGAGGTTGTGTCGTGTGCCCACCGATCCCCTTTCTACGATACAGACACTCAGAGTTACTTTCACATTTAGACTTATAAATATAGACAGGTACAATCTCTCATAATATTCAAAAATCTTATTGTCACCCTATTAGAAAGGGACACATAGCCTCAGTACTGCATTTTACACGTGTTGTTTTTTCGACACGAGTACTCAATTCTGTTTGTGTATTACTCCATTGCCGCGACTGACACGAGTATTAAAGTAGCTCTTTGCCCAATAATAATTGGTGTTTTATATAGATAGATGATTATTTAAGTTATGTTATGTTTTTTTAAATTTCCGGGAATATAATGCAGCAGGTGATTAGATACGTACACATTCTGAAATGAATTAATTATAGAATCATTATTAGAATTTTCATTGTTATATGAATTTTCTTAGATGACACAAACCATCGGATAATATCTACTTTGATAAATTTAGTTTCGACAATTAAACCGCCAGAGGTTTCGATTTGAGAAGCCAGAGATTTCGGTTTGCAATAATAACCCAAACTATAAAATAGATCGTGAGAAGAAATCTCGACTTTCACGATGTATTTTTTTCAGTTTAAATTTAAATATGTACCATAGATTTACTAAGTCTTTAATACGTACCTACTCTATAATTCCAAATTCACTTAAACAAACCGGGTGAACCCAACGTCAATGTCACAATTTATGATGTTGCCCAATATGTAAATACACAAACTTATTTCCTTTTAAATTTATTTATTTTTGTTGTTTTATTTTTATTTGCAGGTAATGCTTAATAGAGTACATAAGATGAAATAGTATATTGATATTGAAATCAGAAGTCAATCATGTATATTGATATGAATAATTCTACAGAATCAACCGCAGTCCGTTACTATTTCCTACGTTTTGGGGTAATCAAATTTTTTATCCTATTGCAACACTGATTACTACAGCAAAGCAATGAAAGCAAATATGGCGTAGGTTTCTACAATATGCAGTGGAAGATAATTTGATAGACTTGTCAATTCTGAATTTTATTTAAAAAAGACATGTACCTAGGATAAACACTTTACATCTTCCAAAGCGATACAGACAAGTATTAAAGTGAAATGTGAATTTATACAATGTAGGTAATTCTTTTTTCTTTTGAAACAACATAAAAACTCATATTACTGGTTTGCCATTTTCTCATTTGTTTTCATTAAATGGCTCATAGAATTAGGTTTAAGTCCTTTTTGTCATTCTTTTCAATAGAGTAAATAAAATGTTGACATTTATTTACACGCAATTATTACAGTTTTGTCAAGACTACTGCTTTTGTACACTCTTGTCTAACAAGTAATTTAGCATACTGTGTGTAGTTTACAGTAATGTTTTGATTGATTGTGTATTATTATGTATTAAATGAAACTTAACATGTTACGCAGTCATTATATTGTATAGGTATATTTATGTAGGATTTTGTGAACTGTGATACTTCATAGTAAATATCCTGTAAATGTATGTATTGTGTATGAGTATGAACTGTAAGAAGAAAGAACTTTCAAGGAAGACTCTTAAATATTCACCAAAGAACAGCGGATCGCAATTAGCAGGTGAGTGCAACAAATATTATTTTATTACTTTTTTCCTAATGTATGTATACAATGAATTTAGTGGCCAAATGTTTCTTAATGCTCTACTGTGTATTAATTTTACATCTGCTTCAACGTGTAGGGCCTTAAAATGCCAGTGCATATGTCATGTCCATAACAATAACTGCAGTGCAGGTAGATAGCATAGCAATAATGCATTGCAGTCACTAATTTTATGATCAGTATAAAACAGTGAACTGTGCAAACATAAATACTTCTGCCTTTATTTACCTGTTAATTAACAAAAGACATTGTGTTTTTTGATGTTAGGTTAACACTGAGTCATATATTTTATGAACACTACTTTTCCTCTTTTTGAGGGCTCATCTAGTATTGAATGTTCATATACTGAATTGGCAATAATTAATAACCATTAAAAGAATTGTAATTACAATAACAGGCTTAAATTTTTATAGTTAAGCACTAATTTTTATGAATCCATTTGAATTATATAAGAATCTATTCACAGACAATCAATTACTGATGTTTTTGTTTGCCTTTGTTCAACGAGAAATTTCATATGAATTACAAGAGATTCACAGTTCCAACAAAGGAACAATTATAATTATATTCTAGGATTACAATAACAATGAAGTGGAACAACTTGATCTAGTTCCTTGTTAATCTACGTAACGGTTTTTAATTTCATATTAATGTGGGGTAGCGGCAGATTATAAAAATGTATTTAGCAGTATTTATTTTATCCATATTAATATCCATTTAACTTTGTTTTTTTTTTCCGATGCTACCTGTAAATTTTTTGACTGTAGTTTGTCTCATCTAACATCTTTTTCTTTTCTTTCATTCTGTTTCAGTTTATCCATTGTCTTATTTACACATTTGTATAGTGTAATTTTGACTTTAATCTTATATATTTTGTAATGGTGTACATATTATTTGTTGTTGAATGAATGTTTGCTTGCCTGTGGAATAAGATCTGTATTCTTTTTCATATTCAATTCCGTTTACTGTAGTAAACTCAGGGAAAACAACTAATTTTCTTGAAATCAGTCCATTAGTTTTTAAGGACACATCTGTATTTGTAAAGCCTTGGCCTAATGGTATCAGCTATGTTAGCTATTACATTCCTTAGTCACTCCAAAAATAAAGAAATATTTTGAATTCCTCAAATAATTTTAGTGCACAAATAAAAAAAAAATGAGAACCTTTAAAAACACATTAGTTAGCGCTCAGTTAAAATTTTACAATATATTTGAAAAAAAATATATATATAACTGAATATTTGTATTATTTCATAATGTGAAATTAGTCAGAAGAAATAGCTACATTTTTTCATTTATATTTGTTGTCTTTCACTTTTAGTTTTACATTTAAAGAATGTTATATACACAGCCTTGAAAATATCATAGTACCAGTGTTACATAAGCCTATGAAAATCATGTACCATTGATGGAGTAATATATTTTATCATATATTATAGAGCCATTATGTATGGTGATATTTAGCTATATTTATTTAAAAAATTAAACGCCAGATATTTTTAAGATTTTTCATACAAAATTATATTCTTTTTTTATGATACGGCTTTAAAAAAATACATATAACTCTAAATTTTCTGTCTTTTACCATAATCCCCTATTTTTAATAGCGATATTAACTTTTATAACTTTTAACCTTGTCCGGTAACTAATCAATGATCTCAGGAACAGCTCAGCCGATTTCATGATAAGTATGAGAATCGGCCACAATAGATCAAACATGGTTGCGGCGGGCTTTGGGTTTATGTCCTTTACCCATCTATTGAATAACAATGAGAATAGGTTGTAATACATATTTCATAATGCTATATGAGATGTTGAATAGAAATCATTTCTTTGGCAGAATAATGATTGGTGCGTCAGATAGTTTCTCTATAAAATCCTAAACAGTTGTTAACCTGAAAGTCTTAATTATTATAATAGCAAAGGTTTATTCTCTTACTGCTTGCAGTTTTATTCAAAACTTCCTTTGAGTTATTTAAGAATCTGTAACAATGTTTTGACTTCCTTTTTCCTGCAATGTATTTTGATGTTTCGCCAAAATTATTGCTGATATATTGTCATCACTATCTTGTTTATATGCAATTTATAACATCAATACATTTAAGTGTTGCACTCAGGGATTTAATTGTTAACTAAATCACTACTAAAGTATAGAATGTGTATAAAAATCCTGAAGAAGATTTAAGTTACCTTTATCAACTCGTAAGTACAGCAGTTGGTATCATACTTACATTCAAGAATAAGTTGATGAGAATATTCTAAATGATAAAATATTATTTCTACCGACTATGGTGTTCTTTAATTTAGGTAATTCTCTATAGTATGGGCGGACCAATTATTTGTTGCTGCTCTATTATGATACCAACGACTAGTTTACTTTGTGGCCATAATAATTTTCATGAAATGCTTTATATTTCAAGATTTTTTTATTTTAATTTGTTATTAATAGAATCGACTAGCTACCCGCTCAGCGTAATTTATTACATCATACCGTTCATTTAAATTGACAGCTCCAAATACATACATGTGTGCTAATACACACGTGTCAAACCAAGTAGTGTATGATGCATTATGTGATAAAATATTACCTTTCTGTACTTCTTCTTCATAGAAAATGAACTGTGCCAAATTTCATTCTTCCCCGTCCGCGGAACATTCGTAAAAAGGGGTACTGCAAACTTTTTGCTTAATCAATTATGTTGGTAATAATTATTAAACTCAAAACTGTTGGGTTTGAGAACCACAATCCAATTACTATTCAATCCAACCTCAAATTTACTATTCGTGCGAGGAATGAACCTGAGTACCAGAGTTCTCCACGATAGTTTTAAATCCAATCCACAGTTTACCAACAAAACGTTTTACGAGATATGGGTTACAGAGATGATGTCACTATTATTATTATGGTATAGATAGAAATAGGCAACTAATTTCCTAAAATTCTTTATATTTGTAATGAAGTTATAGTTATAATTGTTATCAAGTTTAACGAGAGAGACTTGTTAATAGTGAGCTAATGGTGTTGTTTTAATATTTGTCTATTGTCAAAAATAGAAAGGTCTGTCAATTTGTCAAATGCACACACATGCTAACTGAATGCGTCATATGTTCTTATTTCGGCCATATGGTGTTCTCGTGTTCATACACACACTATTCGCGATGCTTGTAAACATTGTCAGAATAATTATGAAAATAGTCTGTGAAGTAGGTACTAGTAATACAAACAAATACATTTATTCTCGGATATCGTAGCCTGACTCCATCAGGATTTTAATCGTCTTAACGTAGCTATCTTTATGTTGGAATTGGAATATCCAGTATTCAATTTTTGTTCAAGACTGTTCTCGATTCAAATGAGATATTTCTGCATTGATTTCTTTATTCCAGCCGCCACATAGATGATGCTTGAAAACATTGAATGGTTTGTTAAAACTGCACTGCTGGTTTTAATTATTGAATATTGATCTCATCTTTACAGAGTCTCGAAAGTACCTACTTCACAATCTTTTTGGTAGTTGTTACTTAAGTCTAAAACAAATTTATGTTCCTAACGTCTCTACCTATTGCTTGTATCAATTGTAAAGTTTCCAAGCCATTTAACAAGCCTCATTACCTCCTTTTTTGTTGACGACGCGTCGTGGATGTCAGCATTGAGGTCGGTCTAAATGCTTGCGTCTTCCCTAGCGTAAAATTGGTTCACAATTCCGGTTTGTGTTAGTAATGTGATGAAATGGATTTCTATGTAAATTTAATCTGTGTATTGTAGGATTACTTATTTTATCTTTATACCCGAAATAAGTAAACAGTATTTTATTTGTTTATAATCGAAGGCAAACCTTTTAGTGTTTCAACTGAGCAACTTATCGATTTATTGTTTCTTTTAAAAGCTGCATAGGCCACACAAAAAAAACTAAAATTAAAATAAATGAGGTGCTAACTGACCGTTTTTTTTCAGCAGTAAACAGTAAAATTTTGTCAACCAGTATAATACGGTTCCTATCAGTATAGTTGGCAATCCTACCTGTGGGGTATTAAATAGAAATAATATGAAAGTCTGGTTAAAATGTAGCAATCTCCTATCATGCTGTACAGTTTTTAGGTTTCCTTTCTCAAGTGGAGAGAATTTTATTAACAATACTTCGATGTTCCTCTGTCACGGACCTTTAGCCCTTAATCCGTATTAAGAGGAAAATGATTTACAGAATATGTACACTATTACTGCTATAACAGCAAAGACTAAAATATTTTAATGTGAATAAATTAAGGGGGTGCAAATACGAAAACTTTACGGAGTAAATATTGTAAAGTGGTACTAACAACTTTGCTTATGTAGCTTTAAGTCATATTCAATCAATTTTATTGAATGCAACAGAATAACAACTCTGGGACTATAGTCACGTTCGGCCGCGTAAAAGCTTCTGATACTTGAGTTGACACTAATCTAAAGTAGGTATACAACTCGTACCTACTGTGGTCATTTATGCTCTCTTACTACCACAGATTACGTAATCTGCTACTACCAATAAAGACAGCTTAAAAGTGAGTTCAAACGCGTAGGTAAGAGAAGTGTGGAGCGTTAAAATAATAGACTTTGCCGTATTGGGGCGGCTTAGAATACAATCCCCAATCCCATGCTGACCTACCAGGGTGTCGTAAAAGGCATACAAAAGTCAGCTGCTTGGTGGTAGGGCTTCGCGAAAGGATTATAATCTTTTTGTGAAGCCCGTCTGGCTGGCTAC
>DWOZ01000094.1:0-12379 GCA_018251395.1 Choranthus vitellius
CAGCGTGGTGGACTATGGCCTTAACCTTCTCATTCAGAGTAGAGACCCGTGCTCAATAGTGGGCCGTGATGGGTTGAAATGATGAACGCTAACTTTACTCCGCGACTTTGTCATACATGATTTTTGCGAAACAAACTTTTTACACAGCGCACGCAGCGGACATCAAAAATACAATCAATCAAAAACAGCCGAGAAAAAGCATTTATATGCTTGGCTTGAACAAGGATTTTAAGGCGGGTCGCTCCGCTGCGTAGCCTTGGACGAGTTCAGGTTTTAGAAAAAGATCTGCGTCTGGAAGAGTACTGATAAACACGAATTATGTAAAAAACTTAGCGAGCGATAAAGACGGTTCCCTGCGTACTCATTTCTCGTAATTATAATAAATGGTAGAGTTATCTTGTAAACTGGTTGGTCCCGTACGTTTGTTTATTATTAGCAGTGGTTGCGGCAAGCGGGTGTGGTTGCTGTAATATGAGCGTTCGAGCACCAGCCCCGACTTTTGGCTCAACGCTGCCTGCTGCCCTGGTAGATCATGGAGCTGATAGACTTTATATCGTCGAGAACTGACCACAGTTGGTCCATTATTGGTCATATTGTAACGTATAATATGGTTAAAAAGAAGGTATCTCTCTCTTAGGCCGTGTCTCTATGAGGTGCATGTCTGCGTGCGATTATAGAAGCTAGACAGCTCAAAAGCGGAGTTGCCCCCCTAAGGAGCATTAGTCCTCCTGAGTCCTCCATTGAAGCACGGAGAAGCAAGTTAGCACGACGGTAGTATGTGGACTAAATAGCAGTATGAGGTGGGAGGCATTACACCTCGGAAGGACCATGTTGTAATATCGGGGGGCCCTCTTTCCTCTGGTGGCTTGTGGCATGTTGCCTGAGGTGCCATTTTACTTATACTAATCATCATCGCTGTCAAATCAAAAAGGATTAGAACCATTAAAACATTAAAAAAACAATAAACATCTACAATTAGTACGATTACAGCAGTAGCAACATTCCTAGAAAATTAGTTTGCGTGAGGGAAGGAATTAAATGCGATCGGTAATCGTGGAGCGAGTGATGTGGTATCGATACCACCATGATATCGATGGCCCGCGGTATCGATATGTCGAGTTTATGGGATGCAATTAGCGGTGTCCGCTTTCCGCACTGGCTAATAAAGATAAACACAGTTTACGATATCTGCTAGTTTTCCGTGCGGACGTTTACTGAATTATTTGATTACATATTATGAATAAGATGTAAGTTAACTAATGAACAGTGCTGTTAACAGATTGTTAGGACTTGAAAATATATTTTAATTTGAGTGTTTTACAGCTTAAACGACATTAAGTAAGCGAAACTAATAAAAGGTTATAACCTAATATGAAGAACAGAAGCATATTATAGCGCTAATAGCCCGGCGGCTTATGTAGATGGTAAATAATCAGCAAAATTAAGCAACAGCGGTCGCGGTTCAAGAAATAATCGGAGGGCACGTCAAGCCAATCCCGGCTGCTATCGTTAAATGACAATCATGGTCTACAAGAGGCCTGCAAGCTTCTCAAAAAATATTGACTGGCCTATGTGGTAAGTGAACGTGAAGTTACGGAGGTCGCGGGTTCGATCCCCACCCAGAGCTAACTTTTTCTTGATGAGCAGAAACATTGTGTCTAAATGTAATATAAATATAATATAGCGACAGGGTTCGGTGTCAAGAATAAAACTTTTTTTGTAATAAATAAATATATCTTTACGTCTTGGAGGAGTATTTATAGCAACTGTCGTAGACAATTGTGTAACTATAATTACAAATAACATATTATGGCTTACGGCGCCACAAGAGGTATTTCCTACATTTCGCAATAAACGTGGAAACCTTCCACATAAGGGCATAAAATCTATCTAGTTCCAGTCTCGTATGTATAATAAAGTTGTACATTTTTTCTCCACTAAAGCGTTGGTGTGTCCAGCATACCTGATACAAGGATGCAGGACTCGCAGTGGTCGCAATGATTATGAGATAAATCCCGGTGCTGTACACCGTTCGTATCAAACGTGTCTGACAAATATGGCTCTCGCCGTCGCAAGTCTATCGGTGGAGCGATATCTACTGATTTCAGTTATCAATTTTATGGTAACATATTTGATCATTTTGACAAATGTTACGTGAGCTGTTAGTTCCTATGATGAATAAACAATGTGACTTTGACTGAAAAAATACCTTTTATTTTTCGGGACAACATATTTTAAGTCACTCCTAAGATTTCATTGTATATACTGGCGAAAGAATTTCCAAAATTGATAGATTTTGAGTTTGTCCATTACTAACAACAAAATATACTTCTTTATAATATTACCAACTAACCTGGCAACTTTTTCTTTACCAAATTTCAGTGCCATACATTTTTGAACTAGCGTTTAGCGTGAACGCTAATCTAAAAGGCTTTTGTCTAAAGGCCTGTCATAATCGCTTATCGCTTTTGCTTCGCGTTAAACTTGTTCAAACAAGGGCTAGGTACAATAAATTCCTAGATTGTCCTTGTATAGTCCTAACAGGATACAGAGCTGGAGCCGCGAGCAGGTTTTCGTGGGGCTTTATGTCCATGCCACAAGAAACGTTACGTGCTGGTCCGATCAGTTGATTTTGTTCGCGTTCTTCTATCTTGTTAAAGTAATTTTAAACGCTTCCGGTATTTAATATGTACGGAAATTTAATTATATTTTCTAAAATATGGACTCAATGTCTTTTTTTTTTCTTCAGTAATAAAAAAGCTTAAAATTAACACCAAAATTAGCAATCTAAAGCCTTACATTTAAGCCTCGTAAAACGATATCTAAGATGGCGCCAAAAAATAATATTTTTGATTTTGATTGAGGTACTCTAAAGAATTTGTCCAATGTTGTTGTTTTTGTTACCTACCAATAAGGAATCAAACCTTTCTACCAATTCGTCTGTGGAATTGAAATATTTTTTATAAGTATTCCGAGAAATTGTTTTCAGATTCCCATTTAATCAAAGAAACCAAAACCCTATGCATTTAAAACATCCATCCTACCTGCATGACGCGAACAGATTTCCCTTACACCATAAAATCACTTCATCACCGCCGGCCGTGATGGAAAATATACGGTCTGCAAAAAACCATGATCGATTTCTATCGACAACGCTATCATTACTGCTGGGCGTAATTGCCACGTCGCAGACTTTCTACCTTCACTGAGATCTTGTACGGCAGCCAGGAGGTTCCCTTCAAACGTTGCCAAGTAATTAAACCGCGTAGCTTAGCTGGTGTTGATTGATGACTTGAGTTTTGACTTAGGTCCAGGTTCGAATCCCAAGTGATATTATACGCGTCTTGCTTTGTGGTTATGGCATGATATGTTGTTTAAGTTTTCTGGTTGAATATTGCTGAACGAATTTTATATTAAAATGTAGCAAAAATAATAAATAAGTTGTCACTTAGAATCAGGTGGTTTTGTACTCAAGGGTTAAATAAATGTAGCAAGATCGAACAGTTACAAAATTATGTATTTTTATTTATTTTAGGGATTCGAATCCGGACCCCCCGAGAAGGAGACCGAATTCTTAACTACTAGGTTTCCACCGCTTATACCAACGGTTATTAATAATTAACTATAAAGGTAAACGATTCACTTGTCAGATAGTTCCCAGTGACATTTGACCTCCCCCAGCTTTCTCGGCCAACAATCGGATCGCCTAGAAAGTGACGCCTCAATCGCTCGCAATTACCCCGACGTCTGTCCGTCCGTCCGATTGACGCGGGCTCCTAACCTGCTGTTTGTTTAAAAATTTAAATTACCCCCGTACAACGTTTTCTTTCTCTTTAATCTAACTCTCCCTCCAACTCTTAATTTTCTTGTGACAGTATTTGTTGTATGTAGTTTTGTTGCTGTGTTTAAAAATCAATGTAATAATTACAGTACAATATGGGATCTTCTTTCGTGGTCGGTAACGGATTGATGGTACTGGGGTTGCCTATGTGCATGGGCAGCGGTGATCATTTACCATCAGGTGACGATGGTAAATGATCACCGCCGAAACGAGCAGACGCGTTTGCCGGCTTATCACATAAAAAAATGAAATGGTGTGTTTATAAAAAGTACACGAAACATAGCAATTCTCTTCTTACATAAAACAAATGCAACCAATTACAACAAACGCGTGCAGTGCGCTATTTGTCAATATATTCAAAACGAATCACACGCAACGAGTGTTACATACTTTTTTGTAAATGTACATAAAAAGATATGTGTAGGAGTCACACACTGCTGTGTGTGCACACATACACAAATAATGTGTAGTAAAGGGTAAATTATTACATACGTACAGGCTACTAAGTAATTTCGAAAGAATTTAATAAATGTCTCAGGACACCTCACACACGGGTATCTGACCCCAAACTAAGTATTAACTTGTACTATACAAATGATAAATAAATAATTGTCGCCTAATAAAATGTAATGAATTTTGTATATCAATTTAATATTTAATAGCCTAAGTATATACAGATGTATAAACAAAATAAAAATTAAATCCTAAACTAAATTATATTTAATAGAAATCTAAAAATCCTACCTGGGGCATTGTACCAAGAACGCTGCCGGCATTACCCCGTAGAACCGTAAAACGAATTCTTTGAGCGAAATAGCTGACAGCCTTTTGGTCACCAGTAGTGACAGTTTTGTATATTATATTTATATAAGGCTACAAAAAAAGAAGCCTACAGAGAGACCTTAAACTTACTTCTGTTGAAATCCTCCATTTGCTGGCTCATTGAACACTTTAACTAGACTGTGTTTCAGAACCAGCCATGTCCCAGAAATTAATATTTGCCACATAAACATAAAAAGGCACAGTTTCACTAGCCGGGATTTTTATTAACTACTAATTAAATTAAATTAAACTCGTGTGCTCCAAACCTTTGGAAAACATTATGAGAAACTTTAGGTGTGCACGAGGTCCTCACGATTTTCTTTTCCTTCGACGTGAAGTTTACTTTCTGATCGTAATTTTAAGGTCTATCGTTCAGCAGACCAGCGAAAGTTTAAGTTTACCTAATGGCTTAATTTTATCTTAGAGATGTTAGCGCTTGACTACGATCCCATCTGATGGTAAGTGGCGATGAAGTCTTCGATGGTAAATTGGTACTATAAGGAATGTAGAAGCATAAAGCAAGAATCCAGCTTTGGACGTGACGTGTGAAAAAAAGCTTGTAGATTAATTACAGGGACTTTTTTAACCCCCAAAGTAAATGTACCGTGAGACATCAGCTCGTGTCATCGAGCATGGGAACAGTGAAACTGAGAATGGGATTATAACGCTCAATTACCATTGTTTGGTTCGTAGAAGCATCGTACGGAGCGCATTCTTCAGAATGACGCAACATTGCAATCATATCCAATGTAACGATAGAATTACATCAAAAAAAATTGTAACTCATCGATTCCTTTACTTGGAAGACATTCGAGTAAACTTATTACTTTTTATTTAAAGTCATAAGTCCCATAGATTTTTAGAACATCGGCTCATTCTCACGCGTCTTTGTATGTTTGTGATCTGAAATAACTGGTCCGGTATGAAAGCGATTACCACAGATATGTGTAAAAAATTTGCTGATATTCCAGTCCTTGCTTTGTTTTAAGTACCTATTTATAGAAGAGTAAAATATTTAAATTTGGAACGATTTAGTTTTTATTTACAGACTGTTATTTTATTAATGCTAACTAGTAAATGTAAGACAACGTAACTTTCACATCAAAGGACATCTAAATAGGACATCTAAATAGTATATTAATATAATAAACAGTTTTTATACTGTGTGTGTTTTATCCCGCCAATAGGTTAGGTAGAATAATGAAATGCTCATAAAAGATCTCACTAGTTAATTACGCAAAAATAACATCGCCGATTGTACAAATAATGTTCTGGCGGCTGTTCCAAGCACGTACGGTTGCTGACATCTGCGAGGCGTTTAGAAACTCTTACCACATGTACCGCTCAAATGGTTACCACTTGTTACTTCATCGACGTAATCGCACTTATATTCGCAGTTGCAGTTTGGTTCAGTTGACAGAGATAGAATTACTGATAAAATATATTAATTATATTGTTCAACGTGTTTCTCTTTTCTTATAATCTCGTTGACTCAATGACCTTTGAGCTGGTAGTTATAATTTCAAAATATTTTGAAACTATTTGATGAAACGTTGTCTGTTTTCTCAACTTTAGGTTTAAAGTACGTATACCTCTCACACAATCATTTTTCGTAACGATCATATTTTACTATGAATTATTAACTACGATAAGCCAAGAAAGAGTTTCTTAAATTACCAAAATCTACTTATAAAATTGCGAATATGAAAATATCACCACTTACCATCAGGTGGGATCTATGTCAAGTATTAACTTATTCTAGGTAAAAAAATCACAGTACTATTTCATAATTTATTTCATAAGCGTCGAAAATCTACAGAGTGAAGTTAAATATACTAACGGTGCTGAGGCCTAGTTGATAGAAGTGCGTTTGCTAAACAAGGGGTTACAGATTCGATTACCCCAAGCCGAAACAAATAACTATTAGTTTTCGGGTCATATGTGTAAAAGTTTTACATATCGATAACGAAAAACAGTTTGAACGTAACTCTTTATTGTCTTCCGTATAAGGGCGTAGTACTCTTAGGAGCTACTCTAAAGCGTCATAAGATTTATGCCCTTATCGTATTCCGTTTACCGTTGTCAATATCCTCAGCGTATGAGTACAAAAACGACGACAGGGGCTCACACATCACTCAGCTAGAACAAGATCTGTCTTTCCCCCAAACCGCACAATCGTTGGTGCAGGACGACCGTCGGTCAGCGGGGTCGGCCACCCGCGACCACAACTGGGTCGGATCATGGACACGAGAACGTTCTCGAACTATCCCCAACGATATACCGATGACTGACTTGCGGTGATGTCTCGTGTACTTCACGCCGCAACATCTCGAGTGTGGAATATTATAAGGGTTTAATAAGATTACAATGTAGGGACAGGGCATTAACGTTATAGATGAATGTTTGTTCTCCGTTTAGAGACTATTTGTACCAAACTGTTCATACCACGAATCTTAGAAAAGGGCGTGGTGCCGTTGTGTTGTATAGTTTCTTTCGCCGTTTCTCCTCTTTATTATGACACCTTTACGAAACGCTGTCACCATTAAAATAGATAAAATTCATAAGAGTAATGAAAACACATGAAATAAACAAATAATTAGTCTGATTTTTGAATGTCTATCAACAAAAAAACTTTACTTAAAATCCTGCAATGTACTACTATTTTCTCAGAGCTATATTATTTTTACAAAGTGAT
Source organism: Choranthus vitellius (assembly GCA_018251395.1). Classification (NCBI taxonomy): domain Eukaryota; kingdom Metazoa; phylum Arthropoda; class Insecta; order Lepidoptera; family Hesperiidae; genus Choranthus; species Choranthus vitellius. The sequence goes on from DWOZ01000094.1 coordinate 7,359, forward strand.
TTCTATCTCAGAACAGGAAGATAATTCTGCATTCTGCATGCATATGCAACTTCTTCACACCTAATCCTTGTAAATATAAGCCAAGGGAAATAAAGGGGGTTAAGTGCAATTGAATAATGTTTTCCGTGCGATTACAAGGGCATATAAAGATAGTGATTGGATTACCTCAGATTGTCCTTTGAAAGATTACGTGAGATATTTACGTGGAAATGGCGTGATATTTTCGCAATCAGTTTAACTTATAGTTCTTTAACTGGAAAAACTCAATGACAATTTAAGGACAACTTAACTAATGCAATTTAAACACGAATATATATTTTAAAGTAAGATTTGATTGCTTGTTTGCTTTGAGGAGAACACGTTCAGAAATTAGTTGGCAAATTTGAAAAAGGCTTTTCATTACATTACCATTAGAATCCTACATTATCCCTACTAAACATAGGCTATAATATAAAACATTTTTAAAAACTTTTGAGGTCCGTATAAAAACTTCGATGCCAACATGTGAAAAGAAAACTAAAATAAAATATCGCGTGCACTGCGGAAATTATTAACAATAATTAAACCTACAAATATAACCGCAATACTATATGTTTAACTGTAACAATGATGTCACAATAACTACTTCTGGTAACAGGTTCATCCGAAGCGAAGTAAGAGCAGTTCCTAGTGTAGTAATAAACGATGAAGGATATACATGGGCGTCCCCTCCGCACGTACTCTAGCTATTCTTAGTTTATCTCCACTTGATTCAAGTCACAAGTGACACATCATAACCTCACGTACGGAGTTGTCGTCGAGCGATAATCTATTTCAGTCCGATTGCCCAATCCCTCGTCTACCCATTTACCCACATTTCGTATCAGATCAGAGCAATAGATGTGTGACATAATGGCCTGATGCGTTTGCTTTATTTTCTGTTGTTGAGACAATGTTGCGAGATTGTTTCAGCCGTTTGTTTGGCGCCGTTTGATGGTCCATTCCAAATGTACTGTTACGTTTAAAGAAAATATGAGGTTACGTATTGTGATTAGGATCTCATCTGTACTAGCATAATTATATTATTGTACTGCGTAACGGTTATTTTTAGTTATTAGCATGTTTAACTATGCTGCAGCCGTTTTTAAGTAGGTCATTAACATTTTATTTTCCATATTTTATGCCTTAAGAATTTGGTTTACAAAAATAATTTGACAAGATTTTAATTCAATTATAATAATTTTAACTCTCGCTTTGACAAGATACTACTAAAGATTAGTGTAACGAAACGAAAACATATAAAGTTTATCTTGTAAAATTGATAACCTCCTTTTATGAAGTGGGTTAATAAAATTGCATGTTTTACGCGCCGATATGCGTTAACGCGGCGTACAAATACCACCAATGTTGCTTAACCTTTAAAAATGTGCCAAATTAATACAGTAACTCGATCAGCCAACACTAACACGTCAACAAGATCGAATAACTGCAACAGCAGCCACAGATAACAACAATTCGCTCGCGTGTCAGGCTCGCGTGCTGATCGTTCACTAAAATTAGTAATGTTGCTAATATGTAGCGTTCGACGGGAAACCGGTATGCAATTTTTCGTTTATGAATGAACGCGGAAAATGAGTTGAACTGTATGAATGAAAATCACTTCTGCAATCGTTCGTTGCTGGAATTCTCGAAAAGTATTTGATAAAAAATGTTCCGTACGTACCGCTACTGGCGTGTAATTGCCTACATTTACATATACGTACGAATATAGTTTTAGGTAACGGTTTAAAGAAATGCAGTTAGACAATAAAAATAGAGTTTAATAAAACTACAAATAAGCGAAATAGATAAAAAATATTCTGACATTTGGTTAAAACGGTTCATGGTAAAACCAAACTATTTAGTTATTAAGAGGTCTGTGGACCTAACGTATGTTGCGGGTAAACTCATGTCCGTGCGGCGTGCGGCGTTGTAACACGATCAGTCGACGCGTGGCCACCGAGCGAGACGGACGTAACCCACACCTGAGGAAAGTAGATTTCCTTTACAGGAAATTTGAGTATGGGAGAGCTGGGGTCAATGGTTATTGAATAGAGCTTGAGATTTTCTATTCGCTTCTATCTAAATTGAATGTAATTAATTCGAAGTTTTAACAAGCGAATGGAGCTTGGAGGTATAACTGAGGTCCTATTTATACGACGAAAGGTAAAAGTATAATAAGAAAAAAATATGCAATTATGTTGTATACAATAGTTATTTAATTTTTTCTGTCTGATATCACCTCAGGATACTGAACTACAAAGAGTTGAGGACGAAGTAATCGAATTAATTCACCCATTTGTACATATTTATCATGAGACAATGTTATACTAGATAAAGATGTTGAAGTAACCAAAATGCTCCAACAACTAAACAGATATATTAGAATGATTGATTATACATCACAAACTGACCAGTAGCAAACGACCTTTAAGTCGGAAGAGGTCAACATTACCTCGGGGAGTAATTCTAAGAATTCACCCGCTTTTACTTTACAGGATAATCGCTTTCCGAGAAGTAGATTACGAGGCGCGCTTAATCGGTAATGCGTCTAATGCAATAACGTAATAATAGGGCGACGGTCTTGCATAAATGATTGATTTACTACCTGCGATTACTATCGTTGCGATACTTCATTACTGGACGTCATTGGGTAATGGATCTTTATAAACCTATACATCTACCTTAATGAGTCAAAACTACTAGTCTGAATAGCTATATTTCTGAACTAAACTAACAACTTATCGAGACAAGATTGAGGTCGGTGGTATTTTCGCACCGCGTGGACTTAACTATCAATTAAATAAGATCGTCAATAGTTCAATCAACTGCTAAAAATAGACTACTTTAATTGTTGATGAGTTTCAAACTTGTTTCTTGTTTCTGTGTTCAGCTCAATTATAATGATTGCATTTAAAATTCATATTTCTTTTAGTAAACATCGGTTGTAGGAACAGAATATTTTACAAGATTAGAAATATCGTAGAGTACATAATTGTGCAGATCACTGTATTGGAACGTTCTTGATCTTTGAAATCTTGAGCTTTGTCACTAATAAGTTGTAACGAGTCGGTTGTTTTTGCGAAAACAATGCAAATATTCTTGCATATCTTCAGCATCCTTCTGCACAATCTATTCTTAATAAAACACTCACCTCTCTTCCAGCATTTCGTTGAAGGTCTTGGACTTGGCGCGCGGCTGGCACGGCTCGTTCTCCATGCGACGAACCTCCACGCACCGCTCTATAATGTGCTCCACCCGCTTTCGTCGGGACGACTTCCAGTTGTCCAGGTTCTGCAATAACATTGTTCATAATATTACAACGTATCATTTTAAATCTTTAGTTTTCATATTCGTGCTTAACATTGTTTAAAAGAATAATAGTCACAAGTCACATAAAAACAATAAGCTTATCGTTAAAGATCTTAGTCTTACAGTTAACTTTTTTGTTAAAGTAACTAAAGTCTTGGAGAAATTGAGTTTTGGAAAGAAATTTCAATGCTGGAAACTATCAAAACATTGGAGAGCCATATTATCAGAAAACATTCTTTAATCGATAATCTATTAGAAATCCGTGAAGCTAATGAGGTGTTTACAAATTCGCTAAAAATTATCTCGCTTCCTTGCCGCTGTACATACGATATTACGGAGAACTACCCTGAAGATAGCGTGACACGATAAGATTATGAAGGCTTCATTAATTAGGTCGGTAGCGTAGGACTATCTTCTGGTAATTGCTTCATTATCGACGCGGTGTAAGAGGAAGTTTCTGACACGCGGATTGCGTTTAAATGGAATCCAATATCTGAATTGACGTTTCCAGTATATCATCTAGGAGAAATTATTCTAATTATAAGCTACATCAGTCTCGAGGGAATTCTATTGTATTCGGAATATGATCTTCGGTATGATAAACGACTTTAAGACAACGCCAATTTAATTACCCATTGAAAAATAATATTTTGAAAAGATAAATAGTGATAATTAAATCGGAGTAAGATGAAAACTCAGAAATTTTAACTTGGCGAGTGATTATAGGCTTCAGTCATATAATTTCTAAATAGTAGTGAGAAAAACTGAAAGCCTCACTTTATGCGATCTTATGTTTAATTTAATAATTTATATACGCCAATTTAGACACTTGAATTAGCATTAGTCATAAAGATATTCTCCAGGGTTATAATTATAAGTGGTAACTATGCAATACAATCAATTTCGCTGCCCGACTATAGGACTATAGCTTGCAAAAAACTATCAAGAATAATTGAAACTATTATATAACATTCATCATAATGGAAGTTCTAGGAAATATAATAAATTAAAATATATTAAACGTGCAATAGTTGATTAATAAGCGGGAAGAAGTGGAACTGTCGAAAATATTTTGATTTTGATTAAGCTGGCTTGACAGCTTATTATACATTCTAATTACAAGCAATGAAAATTAAAGTCTACAAACATAATTGAAAAATGACATGCATAAAAAAGAGACAAAAAATGTCCGTAGAGAAATTATTTATATAAGAACGATCTAATTCCTAAGAACAGTTTTAACGATTTCGTAAAAACTGAAACTGTTAAACCAGGAAGCATTTGAAAAGAGATTTGCAAGTAATTCTCGTATTACAAAACGCACTCGTTGCTCCATTGGTGGCATTTTAACAGCACCAATTACGATACATTGCCGATAGTTGCAATGTAGAATAAAGACATAAAAACTTTCTGCGAAATGCTATGCACGCTGTGCCGCATTTTATTAACGGTGATGTTATTTGAAATTCCTATTCTGGAATACGAATTGTTTTTAAAATGTCGAGGAATCGTATAGGACAATTTATTGTTATTGACATATATGAAGATACTGGTAATATTAGTGCTTAAGAATTAGAATTTACTATACTAGCATATTTTCAGAATATATCGATGTCATTTAAAATTAGGTTAACATGGCAACTCTTTTAATTTCTCTTGCCATATGTAAAAATCAGTTACTCGTAGCATCA
>DWOZ01000095.1:0-12370 GCA_018251395.1 Choranthus vitellius
TATTATGGTGACCACCGGACGCACATTTTCAACATGAACCTGGGTCGACTGGCAGAGAATGCCCCTAGGCATTAAGTCCTTTGTTAGCCCATTATGTTTTAACAATAAATAAATAGTGTCTTATGAAATTGTTTTCACATTGCGGATTAGGATAGGAGTATTTTTGGTTCGAATTCAGGTTTTTTTTAAATTTTTTTTTGTTTCCACAGATTGCTGGGCTCCGTTTCGTGTTTCTCATAAACCAAGATCTCATCAGCGCTATTCGTCAAGAAGCTGTTAAAGTTAACATACCCGTGTAAAGATTTATTTAAATAAATAACGTTTAGTAAATAAAATACGTATTTTTACTCAGAACACATTTATTTGGTCAATATATGAACGGTTCTCAAAATTTGGTACCACTCAAAAAACAATTTTATCCCCATTAAAATAGGTTTCATCTTGTGTACGCTCTAGGACACATTGTTTAGGAATTACATTAATTATAATAATAACGTCTATCACGAAACACTATCACGTGCGTTACTGGCATAAAAAGATATGTTCAACATTAAACGAAGAAACAAATTGTTGCTACAGACTATTAATTAATTAATAAAAAATATTTCCGTAACCCTTAAGTCAACAGTGCTTAACTATAGATGTTTATATTAAATCACTTATATTTTTAACAATGGCCAACAAAGTGCAGAAAGAATAAACTCAACAATCCACTCAAGAGTGCATAACAAACGTTCATGGGATCTTTTAACTTCAACTAAAATATCAATAAAAATTAAACCTTACTCAGTAAAGTTCAGCCTCAAAATATTCTGGAATAACCCATATTTATAGTAAACACACACAAAAACATGCCACAAAAGCTCTATAATCACTAATATTGGTGACGACACTTTGTACATCTCACAATCAAGCACGTATCTCCGTCACCTTAATATAATCTTATCTTACCCACCTTAATATTTAATCCTTAAACTTAAAAAAAACAATAAATAAACAGTCCAACTAAATCAACGTTATATTTAACGTGCTTTTGAAAGGTTTTCACTTATAAACTTTCAATAAACTACGAAGGCAGCACTTGCTAAAACATAAAAGCACATATTTGGTATATTATATTTTTCGTAACACCCTGTATATAGTATAAAAATAGTGTATTTTTATAATGGTTTATTAGGCACAATCATGCAAAAGACACTTGAGATCAGTAGATACTCGTTCAATTTCTTTGTAGGAAGCTTAGTTGGTATCTACTTTGGTATATTTTTTATCGAACATAATGATAACATTATGTATTATATAATTAGATAATTACTCAAGAACAATAAAAGCAGAATTCAAAGTTTGACCACAGATTTGCTTTCAATAAGCGAATATTACGCAACCAAATGGAACAAACAAAACTTGGAATTATTTTATGTTCATATAGTATTAAGTGAACTATACTATTATTAACTACTATCAGTAAATACTACGTAGTATAGTTTGCTTAAAAGAATATGAATTAAATTTCATAGAAAAACATATTTACCTGGGGGAAACAATGACATAGCGTAAAGGCACTTTATGTATGTAAAAGTAAAAGGTAAAATCTTACACATTTATCGCAAATCACTTGTAAAACTACTCAGGCACTTCGTGTAAACAAGATACATATTATTAAAAATAAATGTTAATTCATTTATCTACTTACATATTTGGTTTCGAAATACAAATATATATCTAATGATGGTAATGACAAAAAGGAGATTAAAATGAGCTTATATTCGATAAACGGGCAAAGGCAATATTCACTTATCTCTTTGTATAAAGGACCAGAGACACTTTAAAATATTGTTTATTATTTAAATATTTTGTGAGTATTGTTCGTGCTCTTTTTACGGTTCATTTTTATGCTTCTAATAAACAGTGTTGCTACTCTTTTGCGACAAGAATGTTACAAAACACGGTATATTATGGTTTTGAGTATAATCTAATACAAGTAGATCATTTCATACAGGGAAACGATTAATATGTTTAAATAATGTTAAAAATACACTGACGACGGATAAAGTGTTATATTACAAAAGTAGTGCACTCTTTGTACTTCAGACTACATTTCATAAATTTATTAAATTACCCATTTCTCTCTTAATTACTTACTTAACTCATAGGTTTAGAATTTACGTGAGCAACAATAACCATCGCGAATATGCGACGACATGCGACTTAGCAACGACCTTAGTAAATATTATAACACTGATAATTTTAATAAAATATCCAATATTAAACAAAAACTAATGTAAATATAGGTATTTATTAGCACAGTTCGCTCCACACATTACTCTAATGCGGACATACGACGGTTACCACAGAAAATATCAATAATAATAATATCTCTACACTTTGAATTACCGCACTGTATTTACATTTTAATATTACTATTATTTCTTGGACTAACAAACTTATAATTTGGACAATAAATAGATACCTAACGCTACTATACATGGAATAAAGTGACACTTTATCTGAACATTTACTATAAAAATTTTCAAAGTCCAGTGTGATGACCGATATTTTTAAAAGGATAAAAAAAGTGTCGTAAATGTCACTTTAAACACTAAAGTATTATTACATAGGTACCCACACAAACTCAACAAATACGTACTCATTGGTGCATTTTATATATTATTATAATAAAACTATGATCACTTAAACGGAATGACAATATTATAAACTAGAAAATAGAATTTGAAATGTAACAACAAACCAGATCTGGACAAATTTTACTTAAATTAAAGCACAATATCTACTTATTCTTTTCTTTTTATAATCACATTTGTCTATAATTTGGCTTTGTGTTATAATAAATTTAATAACATATATAATTACATAACGAAAACTTAATTGGGTAACTAAAAACAACTAATGTTTAGTCGGAATAAGGAATGTTAATTTATGAGACCGTGAAAGGGTGGGATTTAGGAATAGGCTATAAGTATGGCCTTCATAGTAAGATTGTTTATTATCGTGACAAAAGTCAATGCTTTTGACATCTTGGAATCATCATTAACTATGTTTTAACCGAAATGTGTATTTAAGATTTCCCGTCGACAAATTATCATTTGGTTTCGGATGAGTTATAACAAACTTTGCATTAGAAATTGATTTGTATTTTTGAAAACTTTCTGCTAATACAAAAGTCTTCTTTCTATGGCTGTAGATAGCCTTAAATTTTTGTTTTAAGGCCATTTTATCTACAAAACTACTTTTCTCTAGAAAAACCCATGGTTGCCACTTTCTCCCAGTTAAGTCTGGGTTAAATGTTTCCTTAGTGTGAGTACTGGCATAATGCGCTCCGTTTTCGTTTTTCTTTATTATAACTTTAGGAACAGATTGTTTGTTCTTTTTATTTTTTATTTTGTTTTTTTTAAATTGAATTTCATCTATACTCATCAAAACGTCTTCAAACTTAGGTTTTGGCGCCACTTTTTTTAGAGTTTCTTGCGATAATTTTTTAATATAAAGTTTAGTGCAGTTTGTATCTATCTTTGGTTTTTCTTTGGATTTTTTTAATTGTTGTAATTTGTAGAGGCTTTGCTTTGGTAAACGAATTTTTACCTTTAGATCGTGTATGGTCTCTTTTAAAGGTGGAATATATTTTTGTGCAGCTTTTGTTATTAATGGTCTGTGAGAGTGCGAGCGATTAAAACTTGCACTCATCTCATTAACCTCTGACACTTTAGATCCTTTGTAATTTCTGATTTTTAAAAGGATTGCTGGACCCTTTTCTTCAGATGTAGTTGATGATACTTCTGGTGAACTTGATATTGAATACTGTACTTTTTCGTCTTTTTTTAAAGACACGGGATTATCACAACTGGATTCACAGGAATGTACAAGACAGTCATCATAGTTTTCAAACTTCTTTCCTTCAGATAATTCTGTTTGAATTAGATATGGGTCCAAAGTTGGATAAATTTCTTGCATAGTTTCTTTCTCGGAAACTTCCTGCAAATTTTCTTTGTTTCCATTGCTGTCAAGACTTGGAACAGGACTCGGTAATATTAAAGATTTGCTCGTCTTTGAATCATTTGATGTTTGGATATCCAAGGTGTTGGATTCAGAAAGTACTTTTTCTAAGGATTCATTATCATAATATCGACTATATTCCTGTGTTAGCTGAGAGTCTCTATCAATGAGAGTTTGATTTACATTCATTTGTGGAGTTCTATACAATTTTTCGACTAATTCGGCATCATCATCACACATTTGATGACCATATATATGTTTAACTTTATTTGTGTGTTCATTAACATTGATATTATAAACAAAATCTGTATTTTCACTCTCATCCTCAGATGATTCTAAGTCTTTTGGCGAAGATGGTGCACTAATGACAATGTCTTCAGCTATGTCATCGTTAAATACTGTTTCCATACAAGCAACATCTTCGACCCAAGTGTCTTCAGTAGTTCTATCTTCCAAGTCATGTAATAAGAATTGATTTTCACTAGGGCATAGTTCTGGTTCTTTGTAAGGATTTTTTTCCATCTCAGTAATTAAATTTTCTTCTTTGTCACACACTAAAATATTATCGTCATAATATATACCTGCAGTCAATTCAGATTCTACAGCCTCTTCACTACATACATCGGCAGGATCTTCAAAACATATATTTTCAGTTAATTCGCAATTGACAGTTTCCCCTTCAGTACAAATTGTAGTTAAACATTCATCTGGTATTTCCGTATAACAAATTTTTTGACAACTTTCGTTGTCTTGAGTTATCACGCAATCATTGTCTATTAATATGCAGAATGATACGTTATCATCGTTATAAATGGTAGAAACAGAGTTCCTACGATTATTTTGAATAAAACTAGTAAAATTTTCGTTTAATACCTGAGACTCTACTAATATTTCGGAATCATCCATTTTTTGACGTTTCCTACTACACTTAAAACTTTTCTCATAACTTCTTTTCATTTCAGTATCCTCAGTTGTATATTCAGTGGCTGCAGATTCTGATAATGATCTTTTAAGAGTTCTTCTACGTTTATTAGTAAATTGGTCCCATGCTAAATGTATAGGAGATTTTTCATCAACGCAATTATGTATTTTACCAGTAATTTCATTATTATTAACCGGAATTGTACTATGAGTTTCCTCGTCACGTACCTCAATGACAGGGTCAGGATCATTGGTTTTCAAAATAATAATTTCAGAGTCAATTTCATCATGCGAAATTGACATATTAGCAGGTTTCTGCAATTCAAGGGGAGAAATCGCAATATTTACAGCGACACTGTCACAATACGTCCCTTCTATAGTGGTTGTTCCACGTTCTGTTAATTTATCTGATGTGACAGTGTTTAAAGGTTCATGATCTTTTATCATATCATGATTATTTGTGTTATATTCCCTCTGTGGATCTTTAGCGAACTCTTCGAAATGCGTTTCATCCGAATCCTTCAAGTTCTCGGCCTGCTGTAAGCAATGCTCGTTTCTGTCAAAGGAGTATTTGCTATCTTCTGCATTTGTAGAACTTGTTAGAGAAGTACATGACCCTTCATGATAAAATAAGAGGTTTTGGATTCTAGATGAAAAGAGTTTTTTATTAAAAGCAAATTCATATTTACATTGATATGTTTCTGCGTGACTATTAAGTAATTCTGTACTTAAATTGTCATTAAGTAATGGTGATATTATAAGCTCATTTGATAAGTCTTCAGAAATCATTTCGGCCGATTTTATTAAAGAAAATGATTTATCGTCTTTGATATCTATTTTTATGCATTGATTGATTGTTGAATACAAATCATTAATTGCAATATGCATAAGATCCTTATTATCAGTATGTGAAATGCAGTCTACACTAATGCGATGTTCTTTTTCTTGGTGACTTTTGTCGCTGTCTGTATGAGTAAATTCATCATTTTCATAGATTGTATTATGCATTGTGTTACTGTTTTGATCATTTGGTACTTCCGGATTACAAATTTCACTCGCCTCCTTAATATCTGACGTAACGTTGTAATTTGTAACCTCCGATTCAACCTGCCCAACTTCAATCTTTTCATCTTTAGAATCCTTAATTTTTAAATCATGAGTAATATTATTTTCATCTGAAATTTCTTGGGTAATATTTACAGCGATACTTTCTTGACTTATCATATTAATTTCTTTTCCGATTTGTAGTGCTTTTTCCAAAATAGGATTAACGTCTTCTAAGTCTGTGTGTTTTACAATATTGTGGTCATTTATATTTTCCATGTCCGAATTAGGTTCACATACAATGTCATTTGGATGTTTTTCAGGAGAACCATTTATTTTATTTTCCATGTCACTTTTCAGTGCAGTTACATTTATATTTTCCATGCCAGAATTACTTTTAGGTTCACAAACAATGTCATTTAAATGTTTTTCCGAAGAACAATCTACCGATTCATTTTCTATATTACTCCTTAGTGAAGTAACATTTTCATTTAAAACACTACTAGGTCCCATATTTGGTGATGTATTATCATTATACTGATTTAATAAGGGCAAATCTTTTTGTGATTCTATTTCTTACGTAAGTGACATAATTTCCTGGGATTTAGAATGGGTGATGACTGATTCATGAGTTTGGGGAACGTCAATATCGTCGTTATTGGATTGCAAAACTACTTTATCATCAACTACCGTTGAGCAGGTTATATCGCCCAATGGAGATTTTACTTCTATAATGGATATGTCATCAGTAACAGTAACTTCAAGTTGTTTAGGTAGATCGGGACTACAAACTTTACCAATAACTTTATCTAAAACTTCATTATCTAATTCATTATTATTTTTAAAGTCATCATTTAAATTACTCGCTCTGTTAATGTTGTTGCTATGCATTTCGTCACACTTATTTAAACTAAAATCTATAGCTGTGTCACTATCCCTCGACTTGTAATCATTACAGTTTTCATGCATTATTTCAGCACTCTTTTTATCAGAATAGTTAATAGCTTGATCGTTTTCCACAGAAATGTCTAATGGATGAACCATGTTTTCAACACTAGGTGAATCATAATTAACCATTGATAAATTATTAATACATTCTTCCTGACTTTTTGTATTTTCTGGATTTTTAATAATGACACTATTAGTTCTGTGTAAAGAGATATTTAAAGTGTCATCATTGTCATTAGTGATAGAGTATCTTTTTTGTTTTCTGAATTTGCTAAGTTTTGAAACATCTTTGTCTAAATCAGAACCTGAGGTAGGGTGTTCAATAATTAAGGGTTGACTATGAATTTTTGCTTTGCTGTTATGTATATTGCCACTGTTATCATTATCTAATATAGGCAAATCTCGTATTGATGACATCTTATTGTCATTGATAAATTGTTGATTAATTTCCGGAAAATTTAACTCTATATCATTATCCAATCTTGGCAAAGAGGCAAGGCACACTCCAGCATTGCTTTCCAAATCTTGTAAGCAGTAATTGGTTTTCAAAGATTCACTTAAGTGAGGAGAAGGATATTGATTGCTGATCATTTTACAACTTGTGGGTGAACTTGAAGATGAAATATTATTATTTTTTTCAATCCCTTGACAGACAGGTGATTTTGTCTTGACAGGATTCACCACCTTTTCTATCAATCTTTCACCTAATATATTGTGCACTGGTGTGGCAACATCAACATTCATCATTTGTGGACTGCAAGGTCTGATTTCAAAATTACATCCAACTTCTTTGTGAATAACTGACTGGCTTATTTTAGCTTCAACATCTAAAGGCGATAAGGGTCGAGCAGTAGCATTTGAAACTTCCATACCATGTTTAGGGAAACTAGTTCTTAATGGAACATGTAAATCTTTTTGTCTTGGTTGTGAATGTCCTAAAGTAAACTGACTTAAACCTGGTGACTCTACAAGTTTTTCATATTGGTTAAGTAACTCAATACTATTATAGCCCTTAATATTTTCAGGTAATTTAGAAATTTTTTGTATATGCTCATATTTTCCCAGCTCTTCTTTTGGTACATTAACCAAGCCAAGGACATATAGTTGTTCTTGATTGTTACCCGATTCATAACAGCTTGAAGAAGTACTAGAATCTCTTTGTTTTATAGGTTCTTTATTATTATCACTACCTTCATCATCTCCTTCATTCCACATTTGAAGAAATTGTCTAACATTAAGATTTTTTTTATCTTTAGAACCTGCACCATTGTCTACTTTTTGACCAAATTTATTAATATGAGGCAATGACATATCCTGTCTTCGGTACATATCATTTGATATTCTGTTACCTCCTGATTCTGCGCTTCTGATGCTAGCTGTAGAAGACTGACTAGCATAACCGCAGTCATCTTGTGCATTTCCAAGGATCTGTGTTGTGTCATTGCTTGTATTTGAATCCGAAGGAGATATTGACATTGTTTGAGGAGAAAATTGTAATGGTACCCTACCTAATGGATTTATATTTGTTGAGTACTCTATATTCCGATAATGTAAGGCATGTTCATATGCTTTCATAGGGGTTTCTTTCCGATACATATGATGTGGAGGAAGTGCATGTATATTTATGTGTGGATATGAAGGATACATTAGGTCAGTTTTAATTGCTGGAGGCCGATTCATATCATTTGTAAACATGTTTTCCGAACTAGTATAGTATTTGCGAGAACTATTATTATCAAAATATAATCTGTTTTGTATCATATTTTTTGAGGCAGGATCTGCAACATACTGGTATGACCTATTTTGTAGGCAGTTTCCTGGAAGTGGTCCATAAGTAGAAGGCATATTTGGATTACAAAAAGGCTGATTCAAATTAGCTTGGTGATTGAGAGAGTGTGGATACTTCTCTATTGTTGGTACAGGCATTCGTCTTTCTAAATACTTTAGAGGTACTGAGGGATAAACAGAGTATGGGTGTGTGGGTAGTGACTTTTGTAATTCATATTTATGAGCAGGATATGAAACATGTGGTGGAAATGCATTAGGATAGTTAGGAACATAATCATACCTTGAATGTGGATTTTGTGGAGGTCTTTCTTTTGTAGAAGGATACGGTTTGTATCGAATGTTTGCTTCATGAAAACGATCTTGATATACTTGAGGCATTTCTTCATGAACATTCCGATGTGGTCTTATCATCGATATTGGTCGAGGGCCAGGGCAATTGGCATATTCTGAATACTGATACAAATCTGGAGCACCATATGGCCTTAAGGGCCTTACATTAACACCACTGCTTGCCCAACCATGAGGAAGACCAGGTTGGTTATAGCTGTTATTGAGCACAAGTCCATCTGAATTTTTAACAATTTTTGGTTCATTATTTACAGGATTAATAACATAAGACACATCACAAAACTTTGACTCCGGTGGTATCACTTTAGGGTTTTTCAAACAATGGTCATCATTGTTTTTTACAGATGCAAACGAGGGTGGTACCATGATACGCTGCATATTTTCCTGAAATGTTTGTCTAGGCGATATGTTTCTTGAAAGTTGGTATTCTGTAGGTTTATGAGGATATTCCGGTGGGTGCTGATATATGCTCTCTGCGCAATGCCATGGTTCAACTGGGACTTTTTTTGCATATGCATCATTCGTAGATTGAGGCGGCACTACTCTGTCGGGACCTATGATAGCGCACGGCCTCGCGGCCGGTACATCCACTTTAGCCAATGAGTTTGATCCAATATCGTGATATGGTTTATTGACATTGGATTGAAACGTAGTACCGCTCTGGGCGTACTTTGTATTGCCATCGTCGTTGTGTGCACCCAGAGCAGATTCTATCCTCAAGTCTTTAGCGTCCATGGTCATTTCCAGTGGAGCTTCCAGTGCATTGAGACGCTGACATTTTTAGATGTATTCCTAGCCTTTGGATACGGTTTGTTATAAATCAGCTATCTCGAATCACAGGCACACATCCTGAAATATAAACAAAATACCCAATATGTATTTCAATGGCAACTGTCAAAACATTGTGCCACATAGACTATAGTATTATAATTGAAATAAAAAAGACTAGTAGATTAAAGTTATTTCTGATAAAAATGTGGTATAATTAGCGTTACATACCTTTTTGTCCCTTCAATTTATTACAAATATCAATATTATTTCCAAGGAGACACCGATTTATTACAATCCTCCACTGTCGCCCATTTAGGCTTGTAATGTTACCAGTAACTATTTTTGTTTAATAAACATATTACCCTTCCAAAAATTATGCTCTCATTTTTATGAAATCGTAATTAGATCCTATAGTTCTTATTCCGCTATTTTAAGTTTATTGTAATAATATTTATATTTAGGTTTATACATAAAACTGAAGTTACCTCCTCAGGTAAATTTGTTATCTCATCTCAAAATTAAAACGAATTCATTTTCAGTTTTATTTTAAGAATTAAGCGGGTTACTCATAAAACTGACAAATAATTAGTGAACATTAATATTTATATATAGTTTACTAAGAATATTATTTATTATTTTGTAATGAAATTATATTATCGTTTAGAACTTAATAAACGCTTGAATAATGTCAAAACTGTCAGAATTTGATAGACGCCAGTCACTGTGGCAGGTTAATCACACGTCACGTCAGATAACCGCCTAGATGATAAATAAACGTTTGTTTTTTGGGCAAAATTAGTAAAATTGTATTGAAAACTTGTGTATCAATAACGAAACAATGAAATTTGTATCTATTACATCTATTTTATCAGTAGTCGTTTTTATTTATGTAGGACATACTATATGGACGTTAACGGAAATCTTTATACCGCCGGAGTGTAATCGTGGCGAAAAATGTTACGCATCATATTTAGCCTCTAATCCAGTACAGCATTTGGTTCTTTATACTTCTGTGCGTGAATTTCCATATAGAAATGGTATATCTGTAGGATCAGTCAATAAAGTGCATACTTCCTTAAAATTCGACTATCGGAACACTGCGACTATGTAAGAAATTTTTGATATGACATGAATAACATTTACTCCTGTTTTTAACAGAAATTGAAAAATAAATAGTATTAAATACGCTTTATTGTTATTCAGGGTCGTGACGCTAAAAATTCCTCGGAAAACACTTAACAATGGGACCCTGTACATGCATGCTGTTCTGCTTGATGAGAAGCGACTCTATGACGATTTTCAGGACATATTTAAAACAGAAGCCGTACACACTTTTCCGCTAGTAACTTATACAGAACCCCAGGCATCAACATTCAATCTTCTTCAGTCAAAGGTAATATAAAATAATACTATATCAACAGTTTATATAGAACAGATCCTACTTAGACAATGCAACATGATGTTTCTTGATCTTCCCGATAATGATACAAATATGAACTGCACCTATATTTCCCTATACCATCCTTATAACATTGGTGGCCCTCATAAAAGAAAAGATTGCTGACCAATTATATAGAACAGCATTTCCCAATTGCCATCAAACTAAAGACCATCAAAATAAAGTACCTGGTTGCAACTAGATTTTTAGTAAAAAAGAATTGGCAGCTCCATTCGCACTAAAATTCAGTGACTAAATAGGCAATACCAAAGTTTGTACTAGGGCCTGCCCGCGGCTTCAGCTGCCTAGTATGTTATTAAAATGTAAACTTCACTATGTAGTTATTGCAGAATATTTCTAAATTTTCTCTATTACTCATTTATTTCTAATATTATTTGACTTATTCAGTGAGTTCATCTTTACTTAACAGTTTTTATCATTTTTTTACTGCAGGGAGAGACGAAATATCTTTTCTCTTGACATTTATTTAAAAACCTTTTGATAGACAGGTATAACTTTTTAAAAGTAGTATCTGTATATCTGCCATAAGTATTTCTTCTACATTTTAAAGAGTGAACCAATTGGTTTTAATAAAATGTGCTATATGTACTTTTTGCTGTTCTTTAATAATACTTCTTTCCACAGGAAGAAGGTAGTAAAAGCAAACAAAATGCAGATTTAAAGCCCTTTTCTCACATAGCAACAGTAGCACCTTTATCCATTTTAACAGATAACTTGAAGCTCCCTCATATGAGACTTCCTGGAGAATTAATTCCATACATAAGGTAATTGTCTTTTTTATCAAAGATCCTTACTAATATTGTAACTAAAAAACAATGTATGTCTGTCTGTTTCCTTTTCACACGTAAGTACTGTACCAATTTTGGTGAAACTTAGTACAGAGGTAGAATAGAAGATAAGGAAAACTATAGGCCACTATAAACTGGTGCACAAATAAAGAATATATTAATATATTATTTTCTATATCTGGTGCACAAATAAAGAATATATAAATAAATTCTTTATTTGTGCACCAGGTTAAATAAACAGCAATAATGTAGCAGTGAAATGCACTGAGTTGTTAAAAATATATAACATCAT
>DWOZ01000096.1:0-12337 GCA_018251395.1 Choranthus vitellius
TGTCAACGCCTAGTCTTTAATGTGACAGCGCCCTCTAGCGGGCAATAGCGTCAGCGGCGGCGGCTGAAAGAAGCCAGTGAAAGAAGCCGGCCGCATTCCCGTTGTTCTCTCAACGCCGGCGTACAAGCAACGCAACTATTTTAAAACTTTATTGTAATTCGCAAAATAAACGTATTATACAAGTCGGAAATAAAATATTCATTTATATTTGGAGTACGAACCCCGTTGCTGAACAAGAAATTGATCCAGCGAGCCGAATTCAGCAAGCAGAAATACTGAAGTCGTCGTGCCAGCGCCTTCAATCAAGTTTCATCATCTTAATTCAGTTCAACGGTCAGGTTTTCCATTTAAATCGTATCCTTTCCTAAACGATTGTGTTAAAACAGTGTTAAAGTGCGTTCAAATTCGTAATTACAGTGCTAATATAGCCTTAATTGAATCGTAAGTACCTTACCTATCTTCAGTCATAGTGCCCTAAAATGATTGGTGACAGTAAATTAACGGTTCCTTCATCTAGTCCATCTATTTCTCCTACTAGAATGCAAGGTGTGAACTTAGCTGAGCTTAGGAAACAGCGCGGTAACATAAAAGGTAGATTAACTCAGTTTAAGAAATATCTAGACTCGTTTGATATCTGTGGTGCCTCGCAATTACAATTAAAAGAGGTTAAATTTAGAATGCAGGCTGCTAATGATCTGTTTAAAACATTTAATCATATAGAAAGTCAAATAGAATTAGTGTCTCCAGAATCGGAATCTTCATCCAACGCAGATTATGTAGAATCTTTTGAGTCCTTGTATTTTAGTACATTAGCAAATGCTGAAAGTATAATCGAAAATGGGGAGACTGGTGATAGTTCTAGTGAGAAATGTACTAATCGTTTATCTCGTGTCAAGCTACCAGATATAAAATTACCTGTATTTGATGGTTCTTTCGATCACTGGCTTGAATTCAAAAATTCATATACTACCATGATCCACAAACGTTCAGATTTAGACGAAATCCAGAAGTTTCACTATTTGCGGTCTTCACTGAGCGGTAGTGCACTACAAGTAATTAGTGCTTTAGAATTTACAGCCAGTAATTACAAACACGCATGGGATTTACTAGACAACAGATTTCATAACTGTAGACTGCTTGTACACAACCATCTAAAATCACTATTTTCTATTCCGCCGCTAAAACACGAATCACATACACAAATTAGAAAATTAATAGATACCGTTTTGCGTAATTTACGAGCCCTTAAAACATTAGACGAACCAACCGAGTCGTGGGACACAATAATTATTTATTTAATTACTTCAAAATTGGATTCTGCTACAGAACGCGATTGGGAAACTCACAAGGGTTCTATTCTTTCGGATTCTAGACGATTAAAGTTAGAAGATTTGCTCTCATTTCTTAGAAACAAGGCTGATACTTTAGACATGATAAACGCAAGTCATAGTAATAACAAGCCAATAACTAAAGTTACAAACTTAGTCACAAAATCATCTCACAATACACATAACTCGCAGGTACACAGTTACGTCACAACAGCGAATTCAAGTTCAAGGAGCAAATCATCTAACGATTACGTTAAAAAACGGGTCGTAAAATGTCCTTTTTGCAGCGGAAATCATGCACTTTACACATGTTACAACTTTCTAAATTTATCAGTGAGAGAAAGAAGTAAATTCGTAACCGATAAACAATTATGTAGCAATTGTTTACGCGCCGGTCATTCGTTTACTGATTGTTTATTCGGGACTTGCAAGCAATGTCATGGTAAACATAATAGCCTACTTCACAGCGGTTCATACGACAGTGACGGGTCCGATGCGAATATGCGCGAGCGCAGCTCCAACATAACCCCGTCGGCCGCACTATATTCGCTATCTATTGATACACAACTATCTCACCACTCATTAGGGAACTCTGATGTGGTGTCTCACTTGCAACCCGTGTTGTTGTGTACGGCGTTAGTGGAGATAGTTGATAGCGATAAACGTATACATACAGCTAGGGCTCTTATGGATAACGGAAGCCAGCATTGTTTTATCTCAGATAATTTAAGAAAACGATTAAATGCGCCTTCTATACAGTCCACTATACGTATCTCAGGTGTCGCTCAATCTGTGACACAATCAAATGAATTATGCAATATTACTATACGTTCCAAATTAAACGATTTTACTAAGATAGTTAGGTGTTTTGTCTTGAAGCGCATAACATCCAGTTTGCCCTCGACGAGCATTGATACTACTTCTATACGTATTCCTAATAATATTAAACTAGCAGATCCCACCTTTCATATTTCTTCAGAAATTGATTTATTAATTGGCGCGGAACTGTTCTGGGAGATATTAGAGGAAAATAAAATTCGATTACATAACGGCCCGTACCTCCAGAACTCAAAGTTGGGATGGTTACTTTCAGGGCCACTATATACGAAAGGGCTTGGATATAATTCAGATCAAGTCCACTGTAACTTCACTCAATCTTTAGAAACTCAATTAAAACGATTTTGGGAGATTGAGAATGTTGAAACACAGTCTCCTAATATCCTCACGCGTGACGAACAGATGTGTGAGGAGTTGTTTATTCGGACTACTAAACGGGAGGGGGATGGTAGGTTCTCGGTCCGCATCCCACTCAAAGAATCACCTGATACCTTGGGTGACTCATACAATTCAGCGAAAAACAGATTCCTTTCGTTAGAACGTAAATTGCAACGTTCACCTGATTATAAACGTTTGTACTGTAACTTCATGAGTGAATACGAAGCTCTGGGTCACATGACCCGCATAAACACTATCAATACGCCTAATTTCTTTCTGCCTCATCATGGTGTTCTTAAAGATAGCACCACGACCAAGTTACGAGTTGTATTCGATGCTAGTTCAGTAACTTCAAGTAACAAATCATTAAACGATATACAATTTCCAGGCCCTGCACTTCAGAATGATATTTTTTCTATTCTCTTACGTTTCAGGCAGTTCAAATATGTAGCATGTGCCGACGTTGAAAAAATGTTCAGGCAAGTCCTGATTCAACCGGACCAGAGGTCGTTACAACTTGTATTTTGGCGAGATGAACCTTCCAAAACCTTATCAGTTTACCAGCTAAATACAGTAACGTACGGGACTGCATCGGCGCCATACCTCAGTATGCGCTGTATACGGCAGCTGGCGTTAGATTGCAATGATGACGTCATATCACGCATAATTAAGGATGACATATTTGTTGACGATTTGATTACAGGGGATGATAATCATCAACAGCTGTTACACAATTGCGAAAGGGTAACTGAAGTTTTGCAATCCGGTTGCTTTTCACTCCGTAAGTGGACATTTAATTGTGACGTCACCAATAGTACACCTACTCATCGGTTCGTAAATGAATATACGCAAAATAAAACGTTAGGCATAGGTTGGTGTAATAAAACTGACGAGTTATACTATACCACCAAGGTCAATGAATACTCTAATGTCCAAAATTTAACTAAACGCGTGATGCTTTCTATTATTTCTCAAATTTATGATCCCCTAGGTTTGCTTTCCCCAACGGTAGTTATTTCTAAAATATTATTACAACAGTTATACACTCTCAGCGAAGTGGATTGGGATACTCCAGTACCGCATAGTATTGAAGTCGCTTGGAATAATTTTATCGCAACATTAAAATGTTTACCAGATTTGAAAATTCCCCGTCATGTTATGAGCGATTCTATACAGCACAAGGAGCTGCACATATTCACCGACGCCTCACAGAATGCTTACGGTGCTTGTGCTTACATCCGTACATATAACGACGATAGTAATATTACTGTGAAACTGTTGTGTGCTAAGAGTAAAGTAGCTCCATTAAAATCCATAAGCATACCCAGGTTAGAACTTTGTGCGGCCGTAGTGGGTGCGAGACTATATAAACGAATAATTAATAGCTTACGATTGCATTTCTCTAACATCTACTTCTGGACGGACTCGATGATAGTTATCGGTTGGCTTAGCATGTCACCACATCTATTAAAGGTATTTGTACGGAACCGCGTCTCAGAAATAAACGAACTGACCGCTGATTCTGCGTGGTTACATGTCTCGAGTCAAAACAACCCCGCTGACTTGTTATCTCGAGGACTATCGCTTAATTTATTAATACAATCTGAACTATGGTGGTACGGTCCATCTTATTTACGCGATAATAATTATTATAATTTTTCAGATGCTACAATTCAAAAACATTCAATTAATTTACAGGATTTACCCGAATTAAATTCACATTCAACTAATCTCGTTATTGTTCGTTCATCAGATATAATACAATTCGATAGATATTCATCCTACAATAAACTTAAACGTATATGGGCCTATGTATTGCGATTCATAACAAACGCATTATCTAAACGTGCCGAGCGCGATCAGCCCGACGCGGGCGCATCCAAACAACAAACCGGTTCTTTAACAGTAGACGAATTGAATAATTCACAGCGGTTGCTAGTTAGATGCGCGCAGAGACAATCATTTCCGGACGTGTACGAATGTTTAGCGAACAGATTACCTATCAAAACAAACGCTAAAGATATGAATCGTATTTCGGGTTTAAATATATTTATGGACGATAACGGGTTAATACGTGTCGGTGGAAGGCTGTGCAATGCAACTAGTTTCGATTACAATAAAAAACATCCGGTTTTACTTTGTTGTAAACATCCATTGTCAGTGTTGTTGGTTAGACATGAACATTTACGACTATTCCATGCCGGGCCGCAGCTTCTTTTGTCATCTTTGCGTGAATCCTGGTGGTTGTTGGGTGCAAGGAATCTAGTCCGTAAAACTGTGCGTGGATGTGTTACCTGTACACGTATAAGAGGTAAGACCTTAACTCCCTTAATGGGTAACTTGCCTTCTGAACGATTGGACCCTGGGTTTCCGTTTATGCGGACGGGCGTGGATTATGCTGGTCCGTTAATGATACTTAATCGTAAGGGCAGAGGGGCAAGGCTAGTGAAGGGTTACGTCTGTCTTTTTATTTGTTTCCTTACTAAAGCTGTACATTTAGAGCTTGTCACCAGTCTATCCACTGACGATTATATTTTAGCGCTTAAACGCTTTATTAGTAGACGGGGTAAACCGAGTGTTATATATTCAGATAACGGCAGAAATTTCGTAGGGGCTGCCAAAGAGTTATCAACTTTTTTACATAATCACTCTAAAGAAATTTTGAATTATACCGCTAATGACGGAATACGTTTCCATTTTATACCGCCATACTCACCTCATACAGGGGGGCTATGGGAGAGTGGGATAAGGTGTTGCAAATACCATCTCAGACGCATAGTAGGTAACGCGAATTTAACATTTGAGGAAATGAGCACTGTTTTAACACAAATCGAGGCCATCCTCAATTCACGTCCCTTGTCACCCTTGTCCACCGATCCCTGTGATTTTACTCCGCTCACCCCCGGTCACTTCCTTATAGGCCGACCGTTGACTGCTCCACCAAGTGAAGACCTGGCAGATGCGAAGACAACACGTCTTACACGTTACCAGCATATCGAGCAGCTGCGACAACACTTTTGGAGACGGTGGTCAACGGAATACGTGGCTGAATTACAAACTAGGACAAAGTGGAAGACAAAGGAGGACAACATCGTGTTGGGCAGTCTTGTCTTAATTAAGGAAGACCACATGCCTCCTCTAAAATGGCGCCTTGGACGTGTGATAAAGGTGTATCCGGGAGCAGACGGAGTGTCCCGTGTCGCCGACATTACTACGGCGACGGGCCCGATTAGAAGAACATTCTCCAAAATATGTTCATTGCCAGTTTCGTTGGAAGCAGATGCTTCCAAGGCCGGGAGGATGTCAACGCCTAGTCTTTAACGTGACAGCGCCCTCTAGCGGGCAATAGCGTCAGCGGCGGCGGCTGAAAGAAGCCAGTGAAAGAAGCCCGCCGCATTCCCAGTGTTCTCTCAACGCCGGCGTACAAGCAACGCAACTATTTTACGATTTTTAATGTAATTCGCAAATAAACGTATTCTACAAGTCGAAAATAAAATATTCATTTATATTTGGAGTACGAACCCCGTTGCTGAACAAGAAATTGAATCTAAGAAAAAAATAAAAATATTTAGAAAGTAATTCTTATAATTTACCCCACCACATTACACTCCATTTTAATAATGAAGAAACTTATCCATATGTTTTAATTATAAATGTAAATTATTTGAAATTTAATAAATAATATCGATGGTAGATCAATCTCAACTAACATTATACAAAGAAAAAAGAATGTTTACTTGTAATTAATAAATATAAAATCATTCCAAAATTCATTTATCAATGTTCAATTTAATCTTAGACACAGGCTATTATTAGACACAGGCTATTATTAACACAGAAAATAAAACTCTTTTTTCTGGCAATTAAAAAGAAAAAAGCTTGAATAAAGCGTTTTTTTAATTTTACGCACATTTTTTTCCGAAGCGAAGAGACGTCATAATGAAATACTAGAGAAATAAAATTAATCACAGTGAGAAGAAATTAGCACAATACTAGTTTATTTTCTTAACGACTATCGGAAGTAGAAGTTAATTAATTTACTTAAATATTAACATTTTATTTTTGCTAAAAGCTAAATAAATATGATTCTTACTATTTGAAACTATTTAACAATCAATTTTGTCGTTTAATTCTAATTTTTGTTATTTAACAATATTTTTTTATGTTTAATTATATCCTTTGTTGTTTAACTATTTTTTTTGTTGTTTAATTAACATTTTTATTTAGTTATATTTTTTGTTGTTTAATTATTACTTTGGTTTTTTAATTAAATTTTAGTTGTTTAATTCTATGTTTTGTTATTTAATTATTATTTATAATGTTTACTTACATTTTAGTTGTTTAATCATATGTTTTGTTGTTTAATTATTATTTTTGTTGTTTAATTACATTTTAGTTGTTTAATTATATTTTTTGTTATTTAACAATAATTTTTGTTGTTTAATTACTTTGTTTTTGTTGTTTAATTTATCCTTTGTTATTTAATTATTTTTTTTGTTGTTTAATTAACATTTTTGTTGTTTAATTATAATTTTTGTTGTTTAATTAACATTTTTGTTGTTTAAATTTAATTTTTGTTGTCTAATTAACATTTTTGTTGTTTAGTTATATTTCTCGTTATTTAGTTAATTTTTTTGCTATTTAATAATATTATTTTATTATTTTTTTTTTGTTTTAATTTCTTTTTATTTGAATTAAAATTGTTTAATTATTTGTTGTGCTTGATTGTTGTCAATAATCTTCATCCTTATTAATATCAACATTTGTAAATAACTCTGTGTATGTCTATCGTTACGCTTTGGGCATGAGCTTGTATATAAACGTATACATTAAAACAAAAACTTTTAGTCCTTTCTAAATTACGCAGATGGGGAGTATGAATTTAAATCTTAACTTAAACTAAACTAAGTCAAAATTATATTTCATTATTTATTTATCAGGTAAATGGATAGTACTGTTCTGAAAATGTGAAAAAAGTTCTGGAAGTTCAGGACCACTTTAGTACATTTCTCCGTCATCCCACGGAAACATATTCGTTTTAGGCATTAACGCCTAATTCATATTTAAACAAAGGGGTCAAAAGTTGCACTAAACTATTCGTGTAATATTACTCTTGGTGCTTTCTAGTTAGTTTCTTTGCTAGAACTTGACACGCTGCCGCGTGTCTAACTAGACCTTTACCTGCCTGCGTGACCACAACCCAAACCCCATAGTCGCTGATCGTTCATGCCTTTACAGGCAGGGCCCGATCTAGGGGTGGGGGGGGGGCAAACCGGGCATTGCCCGGAGCGGTGAAATTCGGGGCGGCAAAATTGGGGGCGGCTACAAAATTGGTTGTATCTATTCAATGGTACAGGCCTTTAGTTTCGTGGGGCTTGCAACACTGGTTGCATGCACGGGGGATTCCCTGATCTGTCTTTTTATCTATAAACATTCAAATATATTAATACTTGCTCGCGCTAGTCAGTTGCTGTTTGTTTATTCCTGTGTTGTTTTCTATTCTTTTACTTGAAATTAATGCGAATCTACTTTACGAGATGAAAAACCGTCCTTGCAGATGCAGATGCATCTAAACCACACGATGAAAAGACGCTGAATATTATTTGTGAACTTTCTGTTTCTGGGTCTACTGCTGTTACAGATGCTACTGCCGTTGCAATTGCAACTACAAATACTTTAGCAGACACAACGTCACTTTTAGATACTGCTCCAGCAACGTGGCCTAATAGACTAACCGATGCAGAAAAAATATTTTTAGTAAATAAGGGTTCTCCTAACCCACTGTATGAATTTGAATTTCCAAAAGATAACAAAGAACGACGGTTTACATCTGGGTATTACAAAAGAAAGCTTAGTAACGGTGAACAAATTAAAAAAAAAAGTGGCTTGTATATTTGATATGTACAATGCGGGTGCTTATGAATGACGTACCCGTCAGTCAGTCAGTAATAAACTATCTCAGAGCAAGACGGTCGTTTTATTCACGAGCGACATACCATCTGTCGACGAGTACCCACGCGAGAAATAAAAAAATAAAGGTTTAAAATCAAAGTTCAAATGGCAAACTTTGTAGGAAATCTCAGTATTTTTGATCATAAAGTATTTCACGGGATAGGAAGTATTTCACGGGAAATTAATCCAGTTCATCAAATTAAACCAAATAAAAGAAGAAAATCAAAGTGCTGTTTTGCTAACTCATGTGTCGGATGAGTCATATCGCTTGGCCGCGAATCTAATACACCCAAAGAAGTTGGAAGATGTTGGGTTTAAGAAAATAGTGCAGGAGCTAAAATAATAAATAAAAAATAAAAATAAAAATAAAAATCATTTATTTCGACCACAATGGATCATATAGGATGTTAGTAGCAGTACAAAATCTTAACGCTAGTATTAGTACTTAAAAATATAATTACTTAATCCTAAAACTATATCTAAGACAGTCCCGATTGTTCAATACATGAACCATTTGACAATGGTTCAGGTCATAAAGTCAATAAAGTCATTTTTGATCTTGATGTGAATTATATCGTTCTCGTTTAACTACTAGTACGCCCGTTTGAAACAATGATATAATATATGCAAAGAAACACGGAAAACTTATCTCACATCCCTAATGAATCCATATCAATGTCAGATTGAATCTATATTAACGTGTCCTTTGGGATACAAATGTCTGGGTAATGTTATTGGGTAAGCGGGATAATTTATTATACTTTTAATATATTGTTATGCTTTGTTGGGATAACTTTATTGTTTGATTAATTTAACATGAATAAATAAATATCTCAGGACAACTCACACACGGACATCTGACCCCAAACTAAGCGTTAGCTTGTGCTATGGTGATCAGACTACTGATAAACATACATATATAAATTTAAATACACAACTTATAAAGATATTTACAGCCAGACACCCAGAACAAACATTCCTGCTCATCACAGAAAAGTTTGACCTGTGTGGGAATCGAACCCACGACCTTCGGCGTAGCACTCAGGTTCACTAACCACTACACCAACCGGCCTGTCAAATATATATGGTTCATTATAATATAAAAATTAAATCTTTTCAATACAAAGGACAGACATTTCAAAATCAAACTAGAATCTTTTATTTTATGTAGATAATTTAAATACACTTATAAACGCCAATTTTTGGAATCACCATAGTTTAAATAAAGAAAAGAAACGGCCAAACATTTTTAAGACACAAGTATTTTATTAGCACTACGATAATAAATGATATTACCTAATTATTATTAAAGTATAACGTACAAAGCAGAATTAACATTGAACTCGACAAAAACTCTCATGTGAGTAAAAGCTTAAGCATTTGAGTTAACAAACCTTCGAATAAAAGGAAACCAGAACGGATGTTTTATTAACCTTCCACGTTGGACGAACTTGTCAATCAATGGAAATAATAATACGGACTGACGTCCGTCACAAGCTGTCCCAAATCGCATCGGGCCAATGACCCGAACTAACGACTCAAACCAAAATCCCTAGCAATTTGTTTTGTCCCATTTCTGGTCCTCCGACACCCGTCCGTCACAATACGTCGCCCTAACCCTTCAAATGCCGCGGCAAAACGGGGAAATGTTTCCTTACGTCACAATACACCTAAAATAAACTATCATATAATATCAATAATGTATTCAAGTAACACATGTATTTTAAATACGTATTATGTGAAACCAGTTAATAAATTTCTTTGGAGAAGGGTTTCAGGTGGGCATTGTTGTTGGATCACTGTTTCTGCCCGTGTTTCTTTCGGGCACTGATTGAAATTCCCAGGCCAGTGTGCTCGCCTGACAATGGACACTATCGATCGGAGGGTGAAACAGTTCGATATTAAATACTTATGACGTGTATTTACGCCTTTGACGAATGCGTGACGTGTTTGTACGTTGTGATATTAACATTTAAATAGATTTTAAATGATGATAAAGAATTGTTTGTCTGGACGCTTTATATGGAATATAAAAGAAACGCATTTTAATGTTAGTTGTGTATGATAAGAAACTTTATTTCTGGATTAACTAAAGGTCGTCTTCTATCCATTATCCTTAAAACTGACAGTAACTGAATGTAGAATAATTACTGAAATGACAATCAGTAGATAACATTTATTAATTGAAAGTTCCAAAGTTTTCATAATATTTATCTTAAAAAAGGTTTTCTAGCTATTTTAATAAATTGCTATTTTAATAAATTAATACGCATTTATAACATCCATTTAAATATTATAATCTTGTCTAGTTAAATAGTGTTTATTAAAGACTGCCTATAAAGAATATAAATAAATAAAATAATAAATATCTCAGGACAATTCACACTCGGCCACCTGACCACAAACTGAGCGTTAGCTTGTGCTATGGTGATCAGACAACTGATAAACATACGTATATATTTTTAAATACATACTCATATAGATATTTACACCCAGACATACAGGACAAACATTTATCTTCATCACAGAAAAGTTTGACTTGGGTGGGAATCGAACCCACGACCTTCGGTGTAGCAGTCAGGTTCACTGACCACTAGACCAACGGGCCTGTCAAATATTATAAAATATTAGTCACATTTGTCAATATCAGCTGAATTTCGGTATGATACTGACGTACTGCCTCTGTATCGAAGTTGTGTCCGACAAAAACAAATTCTTTTGAAACCGTTATGATCATAAATATCATATCTTCTTTCACAAAATAAATATTTTGTTTAGATCTATTTATTTCTTAATCTGCAG
Source organism: Choranthus vitellius (assembly GCA_018251395.1). Classification (NCBI taxonomy): domain Eukaryota; kingdom Metazoa; phylum Arthropoda; class Insecta; order Lepidoptera; family Hesperiidae; genus Choranthus; species Choranthus vitellius. The sequence goes on from DWOZ01000096.1 coordinate 11,298, forward strand.
TAATGTGGATGGTTTAAGCATAATAATTGGGTAATTCATGTGAAAATAATTTTATCATTCCACTATCCACTAATTATACAATATAGACCATATATTCCTACCAAAAGTCAGTTATCGAAAGTTCGTGTCGTTATACATTATTAATGTTAGTTAGTTTCAAGACCAAAGATATCATGGAGGTTTGTCTTACGTATTGAGATATTTTCCTTCCACACAAAAACTTTCCATTACAACAATTTCTTATTCTTTTCAACACAATTATTGCTCTCAGCTAATCCAATACCTTTATTAAGCTAACGAATACCATAAAATACATCCATCACACGTTTAGTTGCCAATAAGCTGATCCTTTATGCCTGAGTTATTAAACGGACTTCAATCAACTTTTACGAGCGATCTCACATAAAAATATTTAACTATTTGTTTGCACATATTAACGACATGCACCATTGTACTGAAATATTACACGAATATCACTTTTAACGTGTTGGCAATAAGGGTTTCATGCAAATTGAATTAAGGGGTCGTTTTGACCCACGTCGCGTTTGAGGGTTAGATTAATTAGTGCTAATATTTGGCTGTGAATGGCGATAAATTGCTAATCTTAAGACACTTGTAAAAGGCCCGCGCAGATAATATGAATGCAACATGACGGAGTTGGTTCGACTCACAAGATCAGATATTTGTAATTACACATTTTGGATTGAACTCATTAATTGCCCACTACTCTATACTAGTAGGTGTCTGTAGACCTCCTTACTACTGAGTATGCCCAGATCATGTGCGTTAAGCAGACAATAGACGGGACGGGGTCACCTGATGGCAAATAATTACTCCCACCCATGGACATTCCCTACACTAAAGAGGTCACTAACGCGTTAGCGGTCAAGAAAGGAACGATACTCTAGTAGACTTCAGACGCACCATTTTTCTCCAGGACGGGTGACAGATGAGAATGAGAAAGATAATAATGAGAAAGAGAATGACCGCAGAAAGAGGGAAAAGAAGTGGATTTCATCGCCACGAGAAAATGTTTAATT